>JAGGCT020002261.1:7500-25000 GCA_017654935.2 Phymorhynchus buccinoides
AAAACAACACAACCCTATATCCTTAACTGCAATACTATGCAACACTATGAAACACTATGAAACACTCGTCGGGGGCTCGATCAGCGAGACCCGACTGGCTGGGTCATCTTCGTAGAGTAGGTTTTGGTTTTATTTGTTTGTTTCTTTTTGATGCCCGGCTTCGGACCTCGACCGCATATAGTATCATAAAATCAAACTGATGATTGTGGATACTCAAGGGTAGAAGAACACTACAGATCCGTTAATCGTCATCATCCACTTAATTATATGTAGTTCTAGTAGCACCTGTGTGCGCACGCACGCACGCACGCACGCACACGCACACGCACGCACGCACGCGCGCGCGCACGCACACACACACACACACACACACACACACACACACACACACACACACACACAATGATTTCTATGTTTTGTGTTCCTGTAAATATGCTATTTTTTCATAGATTTTTGATTGATGTGTATTTTTTTTATGAGGGCAGGATGAAAAAAAAGCTTTGTCAGCTTATTCTTTAACCCTCAATAAAGATGATTTTGACTTGACTTGACTTGACACACACACACACACACACACACACACACACACACACACACACACACACACACACACACACACACACACACACACACACACACACACACACACACACACACACAGAGGCCTACAATGCATCAGTGCAGATTCTTATTGGGACTTCATAGGAAGGCTATGTGGGTGCTGGTGTTGGCAGAACTTGGAAGATTTCCTTTAAGTTTAAAACTAATTCCTCAAACAATATAGCGGGTACATATTTTGAATTATCCGGAAAACTCATATTTACATTTGGTCTACAAATCAATGATTATGCCTTGGCATGAGGCTGTGTCAGACCAGTTGACATAAGCTAGAACGCCAAGGCTACATCAAAATGTTGTTATGCTCTGAATGGTTGTGCGGGGGATTGTCTTAAAGCCATGACAAGCTCCCAGCATAACATCATCAGTCTAAAATCCCCCCGGAAGACGGAGTGTGGCTGCCCACATGGCGGGCTAATCAAAAACGGTCACACACGTAATGTTCTCATCCCTAGCTGGTGCATTTGTACTTTAGTGAGTGTTCAAGTGCTTCTCGCTGTTGGGATGATCCCTGGAGTCTTTTAGCCAGGGTAAACCAACCAACCAACCAATGATTAAACATCAGGAAGACTCCCCATGGGTTACATGTGTTGATGAAATACTTGCTCAGTTAGGCTTCAGTCATGTCTGGCAGAATCAATTCACGTTTAAATGTTCATAAACTTGAACATGCAATTTACACTGACTTCAAACAAAAATATGTAATGTTTTGGAAACTTCAGAAGAGTGGGAATTCCTCTGAATTGAATTTCTATTTATATAAAATAAGTCCTCACTATGAAATACAACCGCATCTTTTGCAAACTAAAAACTTCAAACATAGATTTTTTTTTTATGCACTAAGTAAATTGAGGACCCAGTAGGCCTACGCATTCCCTTAAAATTGAAAGTGGACGTCATAATTATAGGCATACAAAATGAGAACAGGTTGAGTTCAGCTTGTCATGTGATCGACGTGCAACACACACACACACACACACACACACACACACACACACACACACACACACACACACTCATGTAAAAAAAAATAAAAAAAAAAAAAAAAAAAAAAGAAGCTTAATTGCGTGTTCAATGTAGCATCTGAATATGAAAATGTTGACTTTGATTTTTGACCTCGACACAACACACATTAATACCCAATTCCAAGCATACTGACCCGCAGGGTTTCCATCACCGTTCCCACAGATGCCGTTCATGTTGCTGATGAGCGGGGAATCTCTCATGACTGTCAGCATGAATGTGCCACTGCCTTCGTCTCTCCGGAAGGAAACCCCCAACAGGGACATGTAGAAGTAGAGTGAGTCATCCTCCCTGTAGAACACGATGTCTGGAACCAGCACACACGCACATGACAGCATGGCAAGGCACAGACAGATTGACACGTACACACATGCTAAATGGCACAGACACATGACAGCATGGCAAGACACATACAGATTGACACATACACACATACTAAATGGGTATAAACACAGACACAGACACATGACAGCGTGGTAAGAGACTGACAGATTGACATAATTATGCACACAGACAGACAGGCACAGACACACACAGAGACTGACAATTGACACAACACACATACAGTATAAATACGGCACTGACATCTTGATATTGAAATACACAATCTAAATGCGTATAAACACACACACACGTGACAGCGTTAGCATTTCATACACACGCATTCAAACACAACACGCAATACGTGGTAAGAAGCGACACACATACTAAATGGGTATACAGACACAGACACGTGACACACCACAGATCACACACACACACACACACACACACACACACACGAATCATCACGCGCACACACACACACACACACACACGCACACAAAGCGAACACACGGATACCACACACACACACACACACACACACACACACACACACACACACACACACACACAGATTCAAAGATTCTTTAATCCTTTGACCCTTTGGGGGCAAGGAGGACTTGAACAAATCAAGCAATTACAAATGCAACAATTGAAAACGGTTACTAAAAGATAACGCCAATATAATTAGCACAATGAATACATTGTCACACAACTGTACTAACTAAACCTTAGAAATTTCGCTAATTTTAATTATACTTTTTTTTACCACCACAGAGCAAACGACAATAGTTAAATACGGACTTTACACATGCACATTTTCTGGAAATAAATTGACATCTAATATCATCTATTTGGGACATTTCATTACAAATGAAACTCGTCACCAAGGTCATTCTGGTCGCAGTCTCTACATAATCGTTCTTCATGGGGTATTCCAAATCTTCTGCCAATTTCTATCACGAGTTTATGATTACCACACCCAAACCGTATAAGAGGATATATGCATAAACATCAGGCAACATTTCAATATATCTTTCACGGGCAGAAATCGGTTTTAAAATTTCTATGAAATAAACATTTAATACTAGACTCTAAGGCATCATTCCAAGTATGTTTAGGGGGGTTCCGCTGTAATAATTGTATCTACTGTCAGAATATCTACCGTCTCTTTTTGTTGGCAAACATTTTGATCATTATTGTTTTTCTGTTATTATCATCTTGTTTTAGTGGTGCTATACCCCCCCGTGGGGATACCGGGGGGGGTCTTTCGTAGAAATAGTTCCCCCACCTTCTGGAAGTCCTGTGCTTGTAACTTCCTCTAATCTGTCACTCTCTTTGACTCTGCCTTTTCCCTTTTTTCTTACTGTCATCTGCTATCTTTCTATCTCACCGGTCCATTCTAGCTCCTCCTGCCTTTTTTCTATCAAATTCTTTACAAAGATTTCTTCAGCCGAAGCTCGGACACGCTGGGCCTAACTGTTTCTTAGTTAGGGGCATAACGGCAGCATGACGCATCTGCGCTCACGTGACAGGAAACTGTCTGAGCGAACGAAGAAGAAGAAGAGTGGCGCTATAAACGGGTGCATGTTCTCCCCAGAAAGCAAAAAAAAACAAAGGCATCATAAGAAAGAGCCAAATAAGGCAGAAGACAAACGAAAACGAAAACGAAATGTTATTTAACCAGGGAACATGAGATAAGCAAGTTACATGCTTTTTTCCACCCAGCCCTGGGGAAAAATAAAATAAATCAAACCAAAAAAGCTAAATAATATCATTTGTACATGCAGAAATGAGAATAAAAGGGAGGGAGGATGGGGGGAAGAGGCACAGAGGGGGATAAGGATGGGGACATTTTGGAATTTAAAGTACAGGAAAAAAAAAAAAAAAAAAGTCGCATCACAAAGAGTAGATGAGCAGCGTTAGAAAATAAATTTTCGAAAAAAGCTAAGTCAAAGAGAGTGACAGATTGAAAGGCAGTTCCTAGTGTACTGAACTTCCAGAAGGTGGGGGACTAGTTGTACTACTCACGGTTGCCAATGGAGTATATTGCGGTGGTGATGGGGATCTCCTCGGGGTCCTCATTGCGCCCTGCCGTGAAGGTCACGGAGTCTGCGTTGACCATCACTGTCCACCAGATGCCCTCCACTTTATAGTACACCGTCACAATCTGCAACGTTGCATCGACTGTGTAAACATTATGTAGTAGTAGTAATAATAATAATAATAATATTAATAATAATAATAATAATATAACAATAATAATAATAATAATAATAATAATAATAATAATAATAATAATAATAATAATAATAATAATAATAATAATAATAATAATAATAATAATATTAATAATAATAATAATAATAATAATAATCATCATCATCATTATCATCATCATCATAACAATAAAATAAAATAAAAAAATAAAAATAAAAATAAAATAATAATAATAACAATAACAATAACAATCATAATAATAATCATCATCATCATAATAATAATAATAATAATAATAATAACAATAATAAAATAATAATAATAATAATAATAAAAATAATAATAAAAATAATAATAATAATAATAATCATACTAATAAAGTACATTTATACGCACTTACCTCTCAGTGAAATCGGGAGCTCAAGGCGCTTGCAATGACAAATATATACTAAAGGTAGGAAATGAAAGTACACCGCATTAAATGATATGCTTATTGTCGTCTGATGAAGGGTTTCTGGGATCAAGAAATTTAGTTCTTGTATTAAGGATTATTTTAACCAGCTCTGAAATCAAACTGGCGGCCCAAATGACGCCCAAATTGGCTATATCTAATGGAATAAAAGACATTATGATTTTGTTGTCCAAGACATGGATTATGCGGTTAATGAATCCATGTAGGGCTTGTGTCTTTACAAAAAAGATATATGACTAATACTGATTTAACCCCTTGACTGCCAGAGAAAATGTTAAAAACAATCATTGGGCAAATCATGCCATTAAAAGACAACTGATAGAGCCAATCTGGCAAAATGGTCTGGGGATATTACTCTCTTGACTGTGTTAGAGCAAAAGCCATTATATCAGGGTTACTCCTCTTCATCTGATGATGTCATCAGTGATGCCATCAGGTCAGTACGTGATACGTTGGTGGCAGTCAAGGGGTTAAAAATGGCTGCCAAGGTTGCAACAGAATATCTTATTCAGTTATTGCGTATAAAATGTTGTCTTAATCGTCTAACAGTGGTGTCTAGGATAGAGTTCATGTGGCCAAGAAATCCATTTCTGGAAGTTCGAGAGCCATTTGACCAGTTTTAAATTGACTGCAGTTTTCAATCTCTTCTGGGATCGCAGAAGAAGAAGAAGAAGAAGAAATTGCAGTCATGACGGCAGTCACGCACCGCACCATGTAAGGGAAGACGGGGTAAAAAGCGCATGGGCGGGTAAGAAGCCCACCCCAATTATCTCATGAAATGAAGCAAATTTCGGTCTCATTTTGCCCATGAGACGAGCGTTAATGTCTAGCATTCGTCTCATGGGCAAATTTGACTGACATTTTCTTTATTTCATGAGATAATTGAGGTGGGCTTCTTACCCGCCCATGCGCATTTTACCCCGTCTTCCCCTATAGGCGGTGGACCTACCCCAAGCCCCCCTTCCCCAACAAATATTATTAACCCTTTCACCGCCAAAGTCGCATTTTAGCACCACAGTGATTTAACACCCATGTCACTAAAAGGCATCAAATTGGGGTGTATTATCTAAAGACCCTATTGTCTTAGTTTTGGGAAGTAAGGATAGACCTTATTTTGTATACGTCACAGAAGAATCCCCAATACTGCAGATGGATTTTGTTCTATATCCAGGTAAAGTTGATGGAATGTTTGGCTGAAATATGGCTGGCGGTGAAAGGGTTAACACTTTTTAAAAAATCATTTTTCAGTTGTGATGTAGTATCAGCATTTGCTACATGTGTTCACTTTTGCATGAGACTGTACTTTGAATTCATTCTCCCTCTAAGTTCGCACCTTTTCTCTGAATCCCCACCCTCCATCACCCCACACCTCATTAATCCCCTAACCAAAACAATTCCAAGCAACTTTGGCCATTAATGATTGCATACATGTTATCTCTACTCCACCTGCTCACACCTGTCACTCTCTCTCTCTCTCTCTGTCTGTCTGTCTGTCTGTCTGTCTGTCTGTCTGTCTCTCTCTCTCTCTCTCTCTCTCTCTCTCTCTCTCTCTCTCTCTCTCTCTCTCTCTCTCTCTCTCTCTCTCTCATTTTCTCTTGAATGGTGTTCACAAAGACATGCCTCGGCTTTTTTGGTTTCAAGTCCACTTTGATCATTTACACAGATTGGATTGTAGAGGGGAAGTATTTTTTTTATAAGTTATGTTTGCTGTTATGCTATTTTCTTTTGTGCTTAATATGTTGACAAAGGCGAATTCACCGAAGTTATTCCGCTGCGTTTCGTGTGAATAAAATCACGTCACTTCATTCACACGTGTTGCGTGCTTGTGTGCTTTGCTGTAAGAGAGACAGAAACAGACCCATATAAACAGGTAGAGCAGAGCAGAGCGATTATACACATCTTATGGCGCGCCGAATGACCAAAACTCTGTCTAGCAGTTCGACAGAGTTTAAAAACCCTATCGAACTGTTAGATACAGTTTCTAAACAGTTAGATAGAGTTTCAAAACTCTGTCGAGCAGCTAGATAGAGTTTCTCGTCGTAAAACTCTATCGAACGCGCCATTTTGATACTTTTTTTAAACGAAGCATTTCATTGGTAGATAGGAGTAGTATCTTTGACTGTGACCTAAACCTAGCCTAATAGGCGGCATTCTACGAACTCGTTTAGCGGCTTCAATTACAGATGAAACGCCGGGAAGATTCGTTCGTTGAAATCGTTCAGCTGCCATGTTTGTTTGACTACATGTAGGGGCCTAGGCCTATCGTCTTATTCAAATTCACGGGTCACTGCCCTGCCAAGGCCACAAACTTGTCGCTGAAGCCATGTACCAATCAAAAATCGCGATAGAAAAACTATATCTCGATAGGGTTGTTTTGTGGAAACCCTATCTAGCTGTTCGACAGAGTTTTAAAAGGGGCCTAGGCCTATCTATCGAAGGGTTGTTTTGTGGAAACCCTATCTAGCTGTTCGACAGAGTTTTAAAATAGGGTTTTCAAACTCTATCGAACTGGTAGATACCGTTTCGAAACTCTATCGAACAGCTAGATAGAGTTTTGTATCTTTGGCGCGCCATAACATCTGTATCGTTAAAAATTCGGGACTTTCCTGGAGCTGCACTGCCTCCGGGCATTGCCTCCAGGATCGTTCCCACCATCTTTGTATCTACAAATATGTGTCTGTTCCAGACCGAGAGGACGTAAAACATCATTTTTTTTCATTCAGAGCGGGCGGACGAACCTTAAGGCAGTTGCACGTGTCAACCGGGTCACAGGTGGTCTGCGTGTAGATGTCCAGGATGGTGGTTTCGAGCAGGCCCACTGTGCACGTGCTATAGTAGGTGAAGGTGGCGCCGTCGTAGGTGCGGTAGATGTCTTCGCTCGCTGTCATGCACGTCACGCGGTCCAGCTGCTCCGACACCGACTGGTTCTGGCTTTGCACTGTTTGAACAACAGAAGTGGCGGCAGCAAGGAATGTCAAAGCTCCAAAAAGGGCAGTTCTGTATAAGGGGGTGGGGGAAGGGGGGGGAAGGGGGGATGACTCTTACCGTCTTGACCTTGATCATTTAGCTTGCACACGTCTTAAAGCTGGAGACAGACTCTGCGACTGCCTCATATGACTCGATCAGGTCGTGACGTTGTACCAAATTTTGTTCCCCGCACAGAAGAGGTCACAAGCCATCTGACTCGATCAGACTCGATCACTATGCGACTGCCTCATATGACTCGATCAGGTCGTGACGTTGTACCAAATTTTGTTCCCCGCACAGAAGAGGTCACAAGCCATCTGACTCGATCAGACTCGATCAGTGAAATTTAGAACCCGCCCTATTCGGCCCTGTCACCTGACTGGGCCCGACTGAGTCAGACTGATCAAACAGGATGGTATGCAAATGAGGTGAAACGTCACGACCTGATCGAGTCACATGAGGCAGTCACATAGTCTGTCGCCCGCTGTAGGCAAAGCCTGTCTTTTACATGTTCGCAGTTACAGTGCCCGGATTTGGTCAATTGGAAGATCAGATCATGGTCATGCACAAACAATTACGATTTGTGGGTTTGAATGACCGTTATTGCTGCTGTTATTATGTTCTCCGCAATGTCCTCATTCTACCAAGGTGTGCATAGATATCTGACTTCATTCGGTTGTGGGGGAGGTTAGGCTAAGGCAGTGGAAAGAGAGGGATAGGTTCCTCCTTCCAATTATCAAGCCCCAGTAGCTGGAGACAGTTCATGAGTAATTGACTACTAACGCAGCCATACAATGGATTACAGAAACTGTTATTTCACATGTGTTAAAATTTTTCTCGCATTCACATATATTTCAACAACAAAAAACCTCGCCTCTGATGTGATTCGAACCCAAGCCCCTATCAGCCAGCAGTCCGCGACTCTACCACAACGCCACGGCGGCTGGTACAATCCAGAACTTTGTGCATGGTGGAAAAGCCATCAGAAGGGGCTTAATAATAATAATAATAATAATAATAATAATAACTAACATTGAGAGAGCGCCCTTTCTCTCTTGAGCTCACGGCGCTTCACAATTATTTAAATAAATACATAGATCATAAGCTAATACAATATTAACAATCAAAAACATAGCACATAGCCACAACACGCGCACACACACACACACACACACACACACACACACACACACACACACACACACACACACACACACGCGCGCGCGCGCACACACACACAATGTGGGGAACATAGTTTTAACCCATTAAAGCCCACTGTCCCTTTTTGGGGACGCATCACATTTCAGTGACTGTAGCTAAAGTGCTTGTGTCTGTATCTTGTTTATGAGTATTCTTTCCCTTGACATACGTGAAATACGTGACTTTTTTGTTTTCTGTTAGTAATCAAGAGCATTCAATTTTGTACAAAATCATGAAAGTTCTGTTGTATCCAGTTTGTTTGATCACAGGTAGTGCATTTTGTTCAATAACAGTTCCTTAGTTTCAGCATTTGTGCTTTGGCGTTCACTTTTTGAAAAAACAGAAAACTCCTACCCATTCGTGCCCACCGTCCCTTTTTTGGGACGGTCACATTTTGTTGTCCTGGTGACTAATTTCAAAGTTTTGATCACAAATAGAGCAACACATGTTCTTTATAGATAATTTCCCATGATATTACGTAATGTTTACTTTGAAATTTATTTTGGGCACTAATGGGTTAAGGCAGGGAACAGGACAAGGAAGAAATCAGAGGTATTGCCGGAAGAGGTGAGTTTTAAGAGCGGTTTTGAAAGATTGGAAAGATTTAGCAGAACGAAGTTCATATGGTAGGGTGTTCCAGACAGAAGGGGCGCTGAAAGAAAATGAACGTTCACCACATAGCCTGCCATACGGCCCCTGGTTCACCATGTGTCTTAGTGTTTGTACAAGGAATAGAAAGGATAAGTTTGTCAGAAGAGGAACGGAGAGACCTGGAGGGTGAGTACAGGTGAACGAGATCAGAGAGGTAGGCCGGACCAGATGAATGGACAGCATTGAAACAGAGGCAAGCAATTTAAACAGGCAATTTAAACAGAGGTTCAACAACAACAACAACAACATACGGTATTTATACGGCCCTGAATCTTGATATAAATCAAATCAAAGCGCACACACACGTTAGCATTCATAACGCATTCAAACAAAAATGCAATGCAAAGCGAGCACACACGTTTGACATAAATGGTATACAGCAGAAACAGACCTAAAGGCAAGAGAGAGAGAAGAGAAAGAGAGTGGAGCCTCAATCACGAGGGAACAGGTGGGTTTTGAGGTTAGATTTGAAGGCTGAGAGGGTCGGTCGCTGACGGAGGGAAAGAGGAAGTTTGTTCCAAGATGTCGGTCCTGAGACAGCAAAAGAGCGCCGACCAACGGTTCAAAGCTTATACCTAGGGATCTGGAGAGAAAGCGGGTCAGTGGGTTACGGCAAGTTTGGGGTCGGTTTCCAAGACACGTTAACCACTTCCGGACAGCCGGTTTGGGGTGGAATTTGAACACAAAAGGGGTGTATTTTAATGATGAGGGGTGAATGCCAGAACTGTCTATTTGTGTTCTTTATTCCTCTTGAGATAGACCGTTCTGGCAGGCACCCCTTGTTAGATGCTATCTTTCTTGACAAGGGGACAATGTAGACTTACGTTGCTGGCAACTGACGCAATCGTCGAGCTGACTGCTTCCCCAGCTGCCTTGACTGTTGGTGCCGCAGCAGCCATTGCGGGATACGAGGTCACCGTTGGAACTCTTCACCCCGGCGCAGTGCGTGCTGTGGGGGAAGCAGTACTTCGAGGTGGGATCCGCATCCAGCGCTGCACGCATGTAAATGCACACACACACATACACATACGCATGTATACACACGCATAATACATGCAGCCACACACACACACACACACACACACACACACACAAACGTACGTACACAAACGTACACACACGCGCGCACGCACACACACACACACACACACACGTCCAATTTGATGTGCATAAACAGACGAACTACAAACGATTTGCTTCATGTAACAAAGTCAAGTCTATGCCCTGTAATATGATAATGCAAGAAGGGATAGGCGTTTGTTTTCGGACAGAAAGGATGTATTGGTCATTGACAGCAATTCGTTGTAGAAAACAATGCTGTTTCCGAGTTCTTTTACTTCCAACCAATATGTAGCCTACAGTATTTTATGCCACTGAGTTGCACTTTTCCCTCAAGCCTTAACTTTGGAATCGCTCAAAAGATTATTCAATGTATGTAGACTATGCACAAAAGTTTGAATTATAGCAGAAAGGTAAACTAGAATATAATTTGTTCTGCGGTTACCCTAAGTTGCTGCTGGAGTGTGTGTGTGTGTGTGTGTGTGTGTGTGTGTGTGTGTGTGTGTGTGTGTGTGTGTGTGTGTGTGTGTGTGTGTGTGTGTGTGTGTGTGTGTGTGTGTGTGTGTGTGTGTGTGTGTGTGTGTGTGTGTGTGTGCGCGCGCATGCAAATGGACTTGTCAGTTAGTGCGTGTGGATGCATGCAATGTATTTGTGTGGGCTTTTGGAAGTTTTGGTTCCGTTTGCATCAATAATCATATTTGCATAGTATTTTTTATGACAGGCATCCTATGCGCCACACACTATATCATGAAAATAGAAACAGAAAAAGAAAAAGCATCCACAGAATAATATACATCTCATCACCCAGTGCGGGTGAACAATTAAGCACCAAGCTGTCCATAAATCAGAAAACACAAAAATAGTTCGAAATAAAATATGGAAACGGGTCAATTGATGCGATGACTCTCAATAAGTTTATGGATGTGCAGATTCTGTTGCCAGGACAGAAATGCAAATGATATCATGAGATAGACCATTATCATGATACTTATATAGCAACTTTTCATCATTTTTCACCTGACCAAAACCGTTGGGAAAAGCAAAATGTCCGCTAAGGTGAACTCTGATCCCAAGCTGAGAGAATCTCTTTCAATCCGCGATTTTTTACCTATGGTTTTATACGAGTGTGTTCAGGGCAAGACATTGAAGCGAAGGTATCACATGTCGGTAACTTGTTTATAAGACCTTGCTCTACTAAAAACAACAGTCCTCAGCTGGCTCAAGGATGTCCACTTCGGCAGACGGACAATAGAAGAGAGTGGCCGTTACAATAGCCAAGGAATCGTTGTAACTGTCAAAACCGTAGCCAGTGTGGAGTCTCTTGATGAAAAATGATTTTTGAGTAAGTCCTGACAAGATAAAGAACACAATAGGCATTCCATCGGGAAGCCTTGATCAAATGTTACATGAATACCTGGGTCTTTAGAACCGTTACAACCGTTGGGTGCCCCATCAGCTTACTGAAGGTCGAAGGAGGGTTAGGGTTGAACGATGCAGCCAAGCACTACAACAATTTTAGTGGATGGATGTTAAGGTGACAACTGGGACATCGTGACTGATAATATGTGTGTGTCAGTTTGATCCAGAAACCATGTAACCAATCATCGTTTGGATGTTTTAAGTTGAGACCCCTTCAGTCAAATTCCACAGGAAATGGATTACAACAATTTTAGTGGATGGACGTTAGGTGGCAACTGGGACATCGTGACTGATAATATGTGTGTGTCAGTTTGATCCAGAAACCAAGTAACCAATCATCGTTTGGATGTTTTAAGTTGAGACCCCTTCAGTAAAATTCCACAGGAAATGGATTACTGAAAACCCCGATCAAACAGATAGTCGATATGTTTCTTCTCTACCGATTGGCATACGGCCTCGGTTCCTCTCTACAGGGAAGAGCCATCACCACAGATTAAAACAGAAACACCTGTTTACCCAAAGGCACTGTTGTCCGTGCACTGGTATCTGAGGTCACCTACTTGATCATGATAAAGCAAGTGATCACACTGCTGCAACTACTTTGGACATTCTACAAGAAAACTGAGTTCAGTTGGTCTCCCTCCCACTGCATTCTCCGATTTGATCCTTCTGGATTAATCCCATTATCTTATGCAAAGCGCCAGTTAAAGGGGACGGAATGCCGGGAAGGTTGAACATTCTCGAGGGTTCTATGAGGGCTCTATCTTGACATATCTCAGTCGACCTGGTCTGGCGCCAAAACTCTTTGCTTTGAAAGGATGACCAAGTGTATGTGTGCGTAGGAAGGATACCTCGAAAATGTAGACTGGCTAGAAGAAGTGTACACCCGCTCAGTTCTTTACATCCAGAAACTTATCGAGAGTCCCTCGTATCAGCATTTATTTTTTAAGTGTCGAAAGAAAAACAATGCACCCCAAATCACACACACACACACACACACACACACACTCACGCACGCATGTACACACACACACACACACACACACACACACACACACACACACACACACACACACACACACACACATACACACACACACACACACACACACACACACACACACACACACACACACACACACACACACACCACACAAAAAACACCAATACTCCGTCCGCCCAGGTCAGACGCTTGCCCGAGTGTGGTTGGATGAAGATAGGGTTCCAAGTCAGAGGGTTGTTCAAAGCACGATTAACCCCTTGACTGCCAACAACGTATCACGTACTGACCTGATGACACTGATGACGTCATCAGATGAAGAGAAATAACTCCGATACGCTGGCTTTTTCTCCAACAGTCAAGAGAGTAATACCCCCTGACCATTGTGCCAGATTGACTCCATCAGTTGTCTTTTTCGTGGCATGATTTGCCCAATGAATTTTTCTTTACTATTCTCTGGCAGTCAAGGGGTTTTAAAGCGACCATGCTTGTTCTTACCGTCTGTGTCCTCGTCGCAGTTGTCTCCCACGTACGGGTCGTCACACACGCAGACGGACTGGCGGTCAAAGGCGTCACGGTCACAACGGCCGTGGTCCCCGCACTCGTCCTCCCCGCAGTCAGCTGAGGACAGAGCACGGAGTCACACGGAGTCACGTTGGTTGTAATAAGTCCTTAAAGACCCACCACGTCACGTGTCAAAATCACGGTTTTCACGTGTTTTCCCTCTTATAGCTGGTAAGAAATGTTAAGAAATCTTCCAAGCATAGGAGGGAATGTGACACGCGACGTGGGGGGTCTTTAAAGACCCACAGAGCCGGCTGGATTAAGTCCCTTGTTTTTTTCTGGGTCGGTGTGGCCCGCATTCAGACTTTCCTCGTCTACGATCGAGGCTGCTCTTTAAAGTGATGTCTCGTTTTCGTGCAAGAGGCAATTGGTATGGGAGCAACACTTGGTCAAAATAAGATTTTGTACCAGCTATAAGAGGGAAAACACGTGAAAAGCGTGATTTTGACACGTGACGTACTGGGTCTTTAAGAGTCGAGGACAAACAGGACGTTATTCCAACCTACTTCGATTTGTTGTGTGCCTGTCGGTCGTTTCTGACTACGACTCGCCAGATAGCATAGAGGGGGCATCTGCTATTCTGGCGGGCTGGGCTAAACTCCAAATCCAAATTCACTATTATTATCTCATTACTGAGAAATTACAGCCAGGTGCACATAAGAATCACCAGAATAAGCATATTTCTGAACAATAAGGAAGTATGGTTAATCAAAGAATGAAATAGTGAGGCCAAGAGAGGAGATCGCAAAATTGAACAAAGGGTAAACACTCTCTTTTCTAATTAACTCCCAATTAACTCTCTTTAGAAAAGAGAGTATTTACCCTTTGTTCAATTTCGTTATCTCCTCTCTTGGCCTCACTATTTCATTCTTTGATTAACCAAACTTCCTTTCGAGGCTTACCAGTTTGTTCTGTGTTGTGTGTTGTTTATGTGTAACATATATGCAAGGTTAGAAGGCTATGCCACTCTTGGATAGATGTTGATTTGTTTGTATGTTGACCTCTCCACCATTGTTGATGTGTACTGTGTGGGTGGAGGGTCATAAAGGCGAACTTGGCACATTCTTTTTTGAGAATGATGCTTTGTTTGTCTCACTTTGGTTCTGACCCACGCACTGCTAGGTGAATGGTATCGTAATCAACTTTGGTGGAGGGGAGTTATTTAGAAAAGAGAGTATTTACCCTTTGTTCAATAAGGAAGTAATATGAACTAATAGCACTGCATTATAGCAATACACCAGACAAATATGAACAAGTAGACTAATCATGGTAAAATAATGCATTTTAAATACATTTTAAATCAAAACATAATCAGTTGAAAACTTGGCAAGAACATCACAGTGAATACAACAATGTCCCTTCCTTAATTCCCCTCTAAGCTTAGATAGAAAAAAAAAGTTCATAGCGGATAAGTCTTGCCCATGGATCATCCCCACTCTCTATTCCAAAAGGATTTGAGGATGACTGGCATTGAGGGAAGTCCACACAGGCCAGCCAATCCCTTTGGTTGCGGTACCGTAAGCTAGTCCAACTGCTCCTTAGTTCCAGAGTCAAAATCTTCCACAAAAACACAACTGCACCAGGATATTTGTTTTATGACTGTACAAAACCATTTACTGTACAGCTGTTACTTTACTTCTGGCCCAACTACAGGCTGATGTCAACCAATGATGCGGCGTCCAGTGGTATCAAAGATAAATATGAAAGGGACAGTCCCCCCGTGGAGATACCGGGGGATCTTTTGTATAAATAGTTCCCCCACCATCTGGAAGTTCTGTGCTTGTAACTTCCTCTAGTCTGTCACTCTCTTTGACTCTGCCTTTTCCCTTTGCTTACCGTCATCTACTATCTTTCTGCCTTACCGGGTCCATTCTCCTGCCGGCCCGGCCCTTTTTTCACGAAACATTTTCAAAAAAGATTTCCTCCAGCCGAAGTCGGGACTTGCTGGGGCCTAACTATTTCTTAGTTAGGCGCATAACGGCAGCATGACGCATCTGCGCTCATTATGGACAGGAAACTGTCAGAGCGATCGAAGAAGAAGAAGAAGAAAGGGACAGTCTCAAGTCAAGGATTGCCCCACATGGCCGAAAGGCCGCAGAGGGCGTTAAATCCTATTTCGTCAAGTCAAGGACAAAGCAAACTTTTGCACTGGCTCTAAAATCACTGCGGCAGCTATGGAGACTAAAGGGCTCGATCCACGCGTCCAACTGCAGTCGCACGACTATCCAACAGCGACGTTTGTAAGGCACGATTCCGATCAAATACTACTGACTAAATGAATCTGATGACACCCTACCATCGCTCTATTTGTAGAACCCCAATGCATTTCTTGATCAGATATGTCATCAGATTGGGTTCCTCATTTGAACAGTACTTAGTATTTCATCAGAATCATGCCTCACACATGTCGTCACAGCCGGAAAGTCGCACGAATGCAGTGGACGAGTGGATCAGCCCTTCAAGCAGAATGTTCTTTGGGGACTAGTATAATACATGTTACAGTCAATTTACAAAACCAGTAAATTTAGCAAATTTTCAGAAAATTTAAGTAAATTTGCAAAGTTACTGTTTCACTCAGAAATTTGTCAAATTTCCTAAAAATGTCAGGAAATGTGCAAATTTCCTAAATTTTGTTTGCACTTTTATTTTTTATCTGAAATGTACTGACATGTTGATATTGATTTTCACAATGATCCAGAAACTTCTTTTTTTTAAACAGCTGTGGCTTCAAGATGGGAGCCAAGTGGCTTGGTTTTGTGTAAGCTAAGTGTCTTTGATGGCACGTAGGCCTACTTACGCATGTCGCAGTCAGGCGGGTCTTTCCAGCCCGGGCAGCAACGATTAGGATCGATTGTGTGGATTGCCCTGGAGAAAAAATGCAGTTGTTGTGTTGTATTACTGCTGCTACCACCCGTGCCAACTGAACCTCCTGTGGCGTGCAAATCTGTCGCTCGTGCAAATCTGCAGCTCGCTACCTATGAGAGTCTGTATTTGCGGCATTTTGCGACATTGAGCATGAACCACAAATTTCACCTTTTCCTAGGGTTAGGGATAGGGTTAGGGTTAGGGTTAGAAAACAGTTCAAGTACAGAAAAAGTGAAATTTATGGTTGTCGCAAATACAGACTCTCATAGTAGCGAGCTACAGATTTGCACGAGCGACACATTTGCACGCGACAGGAATTAGTCAGAAACACCACCATAAACACGTAATTTTTTTTAACAACAATAACAGCAACAACTACTATAAAAGAGCATTCTTGTATTAGTAAGCCCTACTAGTGTTATTATCATTGTCCTGGGTGCTCCTGGGAAATTTCAAAAATCCTGCAAGGCAGGGGTCCAGGGGCCGCCCAGCTAACAACTTGACTTAAACAATCCTAAAAATATAAAGTTCCTGGCAAAGGCTTGTAAATATGTATCTGTATTCATTTCTTTTATGTTATACACATGAGAGAAACAGGCAGACAGTTTATAAATAGGCAATTCGCTGCACAGCTGTTTTGGGAGGATCATTTAGTTTATCTATATATTCAGAAGTTTTTTCAAGCGAACTTTAGTTTACCATAACCAACTTTTCATAAATAACAGTCAAGAATATGTTGCAGTTTGTGACCATATTAGTTGTTTTCAGTTGATATTGCTAGACTTTCACTCATGGGCAATTTTATTTATGTTTGTGGATTGTCCAAGAACATTTTCCACTAAATATGTTGCATGATATTGCTCAACAAAGATAAGTTTTTACCATAAATCTGATTGAAGAAATGTATTAAAAATACAATGAAGAACACACAGCCAAAATAGTTTTACAAACAAAAGCTTGGTGCAGTTTTTATCCAAGATTCCTAGATTCAGTATTTTAACTAAATAGCTTGATTTTGTGTGGGATGGAACAGCTGTGGCTGCTTCTCAAATTCTCATAATCCGGCGATGCCGGTTCCAGACCCCAAACAAATCCTGCATTTCAGGACATCCTGAAAG
>JAGGCT020002262.1:0-10000 GCA_017654935.2 Phymorhynchus buccinoides
GCAAAAAGAACCCGTATGTCCAAATCAATAGGGCTGTTGTTTTGGTTGTTGCTATTGTCACTGTTGCTGTTTTGTAATGTTGATGTGGTTGTTGTTATTGTTACTGTTGTTGTTTTGTAATGTTGATGTGGTTGTTGTTATTGTCACTGTTTGTTTTGTAATGTTGATGTTGTTGTTGTTATTGTCACTGTTGCTGTTTTGTAATGTTGATGTGGTTTGTTATTGTCACTGTTGCTGTTTTGTAATGTTGATGTGGGTTGTTATTGTCACTGTTGTTGTTTTGTAATGTTGATGTGGTTGTTGTTATTGTCACTGTTGCTGTTTTGTAATGTTGATGTGGTTGTTGTTATTGTCACTGTTGTTGTTTTGTAATGTTGATGTGGTTGTTGTTATTGTCACTGTTGTTGCTGTTTTGTAATGTTGATGTGGTTGTTGTTATTGTCACTGTTGTCACTGTTTTGTAATGTTGATGTGGTTGTTGTTATTGTCACTGTTGCTGTTTTGTAATGTTGATGTGGTTGTTGTTATTGTCACTGTTGCTGTTTTGTAATGTTGATGTGGTTGTTGTTATTGTCACTGTTGCTGTTTTGTAATGTTGATGTGGTTGTTGTTATTGTCACTGTTGCTGTTTTGTAATGTTGATGTGGTTGTTGTTATTGTTACTGTTGCTGTTTTGTAATGTTGATGTGGTTGTTGTTATTGTCACTGTTTGTTTTGTAATGTTGATGTGGTTGTTGTTATTGTCACTGTTTGCTGTTTTGTAATGTTGATGTGGTTGTTGTTATTGTCACTGTTGCTGTTTTGTAATGTTGATGTGGTTGTTGTTATTGTCACTGTTGCTGTTTTATAATGAAAACAAACAAAAAACCTTCTCTTTAGATAATAATTGTACTAATAAGTAATATTAATAATACTGCTATCGGTGATATATATATTATTAAGTTTGAGAAACTGATGCATTTGTCATTCTTTCATTATATTACCTAAGATGAGCTGCTTGTTGGTATTTGTCCCATTTTGATTTTGCGCTGATTTCATTTATACATGTATGCTGATGGGTTGAAAGAGTGAGTGAAAGCAGGAATTGTGGAATGAATGAAGAAAAGGAATAAAAATCGTTGAATATCAAAATCAATAGGACATTTGCCACGCGAGGACGACCTTGAATTTCACTGAGTTGAATTTAGAGAATTGAATTACAAAGGTCAGCGTAACTCGGGCAAGGAAAAAGTAGTCTAGTATAGTCACCGTCGTCGATTATTGCAAGTTGACGGCAGGAAAGTGAGATGACTGGCAACAGTGTTGCATGTACCGATGATTCGCCACGAGGGATTGCACTGGTCAACCTATGGCGATATTTTTCACGTCAGAGGGCAGTCAATGCACTAGGGGCTTATCACGCGATTTTCTTACTTGGGCGTAGTGAGAGAGAGAGAGTGATGGTAGGACCACTCACTGTCTCTCTCTCTTTCTTTATCCCCAACTAATAATATAGAGAGGATTAGCCCCACACGAGCGTCATGCCCTCTGGCGTGAGAAAAATCGCACTAAGTCTTGGTTTCGATTTTGAAACAGCGAGAAACAAAATGACGTAGCAGGGTCGGACCACGTGATTCGTAGGGAGGGTGGAGGAGGGGGAGGGGGGGCGTTTCCGCCTGGAGTCCAAGAGCTGCATAATGCCGGTTCTGGGTTAAAGATCCACCAGATCACGTGTCAAAATCACGGGTTTCACGTGTTTTCCCTCTTATAGCTGGAAAGAAATCTTGTTTTGACCAGGTCTCACTCTCATACAAATCCCCCAAATTCAAGCCTAAACATCATTAATTTTTTAAAAGAGCAGCCTCAATTTGAAGATGGGGACATGTGTATGTGGGTCACAGCTACCCAGAAACAACCAAGGGACTGAATCGTGGTGCGTCACTGTGTCTTTAAGGGGCAATGCAATTTAGTGATCGTTGAGGCAACATGGAGTCATGTTCTTACTTTTCACCCTTGTCTTAGGTACATCTTGGGGTAGAAGGGGGTGGGGGTGGGGGTGGTCCAGAAACAGGGTCCCGAAACCCAGGATCCCCACCCCCTCAGATCCGCCTCTGCGTATTATACGCAGTAGTTTACGGTATATGCGTAGCATACGGTATACTTTAATATTATACACAGGCGTAAATAGATTTAGGAAAAAAAAAGGAAAGAATAATAACTCTACACACACACACACACACACACACACACACACACACACACACACACACACACACACACACACACACACACACACACACCCATGCAAAATACTAGAAACCTGTGGCGAACGCCCCGGACAATATCTCTGGGAGTAGCGCTACACAATCCCTAGGGGTGACGATGGAGAGGGTCTAATCCTAATCAGATTGTTTGGATTGGAAATGGAGACACCAAATCACATTTCCGGGGTGATGAGACCCATAGGACTCTCTGCGTCCTTCCGGTACCAGTCTATTACTTCTTTGAAAACTGCCAGGCACCGAAACAGCATTGACGACTCTATTGCAAAACACTGATTGATTGATTTATTTTCTATGTTGCTCTTAGAGAAAGTTATCTTTTTTATCAAAAGGTTTACAAAGCATACACAGAAGACCAATCAAGTATATAAACAGGATACCAATCATCGAATCATGTCATAGATATCACACAAAGCTTTTTTGTTCTGCGCTCCGATTTCGAACCTCGAGCGAAATAGTACCATAACAATCAAACTGCTGATTGTGGGTACTTAACAGGGAGAAAAACAACAACAAAAAACTACACGCACGGACTCGTATTCCAATATACCCCTCTCCCGTGAGAGAGAGAGAGAGAGAGAGAGAGAGAGAGAGAGAGAGAGAGAGAGAGAGAGAGAGAGAGAGAGAGAGAGAGAGAGAGAGAGAGAGAGAGAGAGAGAGAGAGAAGACGAAACGAAACGATTTTTATTTATACAGAAGAGAGAGAGAGAGAGAGAGAGAGAGAGAGAGAGTAGAGAGAGAGAGAGAGAGAGAGAGAGAGAGATTAGGCCTACAACTGATAAAAAAATAACTTTTGGAAAGAAATAACGCAAGACTTAGAGAGACAAATGTAGATTGAGGGTACTGGAAAAAAAGAACACAACACAAAACAAACAAACCCAAAACCAGGTAAACTCAAAATCTGCCAACCACCAAATTCCCCACTTCATACCGCACTTCCTCCGAAATCGGAGTGTGGCTGCGCACGTGGCGGTGTAATCAAAAACGGTCACACACGAATGTTCTCATCGCTAGGTGGTTCGTTTGTACCATAGCGTTCAAGTGCTTCGGCTGTTGGGATGATCCCTGGAGTCTTTTAGTCAGGGTACAACAACAACAACAACAACAACAACAACAACAACAACAACAACAACAACAACAACAACAACAACAACATACCGCACCCCTTTCAATTTCTCGTCTTTCCAACATCCCTATAACAACTACACAGGCAAGATAGCAAAGCCACATTATGCACGATCAGTTCCAAATAAAAGCAAAGAACGAAGCAAGGGAGAAAAAGTGAATCTTTTTCCTTGATGATCATGTAAATATTTCGAAATAAACATTTGCAGTATCTGCAGCTTGTTGGAAACTTTAAAAAAAAAAAAAAAAAAAAAAAAAAAATCTTAATTACCCCCCCCCATATTTGGCAATTATCATCACCACTACTAGTTGACACTTCCGGTTCGAATTTAGTATTGGGTGACTCTCCCCAAATGTAGGCCAAGAACGTAACATTTTTGTGAAAAAATAAAGTTCCTTTTTAGATTTTCTTTTAAGTTGATTTCAAGAGGTTCAGGTTTCCTTAACATAGTAATGTAAAAAAAAAATTGATCAGATTCTTATAACACGAATGAAAATCCGTTTAACGTCATCCGGTCTGAAACAGACACATATGGGACATTAGTAGATATAAAGATGGTGGGAACGATCCTGGAGGCAATGCCCGGATGCAGTGCAACTCCAAGAAAGCGAGGCAATGCCCGGAGGCAGTGCAACTCCAGGAAAGTCCCGAATTTGTAATGATGCAGAAAATAACATATAGATTATAACTTTGTTTAGCCTTAAATACAGAAAATGACGCATTTTTTTTCGAGAATGCGTATGACATCATATAATTTCATATATTTCCTCATCACATTAACATTTTTCGATATTAGTGAGAATCCTTAACATTTTGTTGTGAAGGTCTACCTTATGCTTCCTAAATCGTTTTTAAAGGGAAAAATTAATACATTATTTTTATAGGAAAAGATTAAAGGACCATACGCATCTCCATTTGGACCTAAAAACGTTCTGGAACACGTTTCAGCATTGTGTCCTTATGTACATAGCCACAGTATGTAAATTTTACAGCAGAGCTATTTTCGTAAAAATATATTACTTACCAAATATAAACTAATTAAATGCACCTCAATGTTACTCTTTAGTAAACACTGAAAAAATGAATGTATTCTATGAAGCCGTTTTTAAGTTATTGAAAATATGGTTGATGGTGTATTAGTTAAATTTCAATGCTTGATATTACGTGCATAATTGTTTGATGTTGCATATGCGTGCGCGCGCGCACACACGCACACACACACGCACACAGAATGAATGGTCAGTACACCATACAGAAACCCAGACACTTATGTATCGGACTAATTACTTACCAAATACACTAAATTATACCGAACGAAAAAATGTCCATCTTAGCTCATCACACAGACATTATGTATGAGAGAAGCAAAGGAAAACAAGAGAAAGAATGTCCATCTTAGCTCATCACACAGACATTATGTATGAGAGAAGCAAAGGAAAACAAGAGAAAGAATGTCCATCTTAGCTCATCACACAGACATTATGTATGAGAGAAGCAAAGGACAAAAAAACAAAGAAACAAAAAAAAGGAGACAATAAAAAAAAAGAATTGAAAAGAAAGGCGGGGACAGTGGAGGGCATAAAAAAAAGCAAGGGAGAAAAAAACCCCTGCTGGATCTGAGGATTAGGGCTTCGTCCACAGAACTGCTTTGGAGTGGTGCAGTAGTTTAGCCTCTACCAGGCGGTAGACATCCTGCCACACATAGACAGACAGACAGACATCCTGCCACACATAGACAGAGACAGACAGACGGACAGACAGTCAGGCAGACAGACATTCGGATGGAGCAGGCAGAAAGAAAATCATACAGTCCCTCATTCCCTCTCCTCAGGGGCGGACCAAATGATTCCTAAGGGGAGGAGGGTAGGTCCTACATTAAGGTGTAGTGGCCTTGTGGAGGTCCAGGGGGTGAAGCCCGCGGACACGTTAGCAATTTAGTGAATAGCCTATTACAGCAAATATGGAGCCATTTTCTTAATGTTTATCCTTGTATAAGGTACAATGCTTGGGGCGAGGATGGCGGGGGGGGGGGGGGGGGGGGGGGGGGGGGGGGGTTGGGGGGGCGGGGGGGGGGGGGGGGGGCGGGGGGGGGGGGGGGGGGGGGGGGGGGGGGGGGGGGGTCCAGAAACCCTGCTACCCGCCCCCCCGATCCGCCCCTGTTCCTATGTGCTCCTACTCTGGCCCAGAACTGAGAGTACAAAAGCACGTTATCAGTGCCTCGTCCAATTTGTGAGAAATCACTGCCCCTGTCTGTCACAGACAGAGGGAGACGGATGATTCCCCGGTCCCCATAGCAGCACATTGTGATGGTGAATGGCGATGATCCCAGGGATACAGAGCCCGCGGGGATTTGCACTACTGTGGTCATGGTCGTCAGACTGACTGATGATACTGTCACTCGTTACTTACAGTGCTAGTATGTGCCGTAGTACTTCAGTGGATAGGACGCCAAACCCCCCCCCACCAACAACCGTGATTGAGTGGTTGTGCGTTCGAGTTCCATCAAAATCTGATTTGGGATCAACACTGTTTTTTTTTTTTCTTTTTCTTTTTTTACCGTATTCACAGTTGTGGCCCCCCCCCCCCCCCCCCCCCCCCCCCTCCATAGCTGAGACTGAAATTGAGACTTTTGAAGCATGGTTCAAAGTTTAGGCTAATAGTTGACCACCATCTAAAGTACTATGCACGTGAGTGCTCTAAACCCAATATTCAGATGAACTTCCTTTCGTATATGTTACGCCCAATCCGTGAAATCGCCTATTTCGTGAAATGGGCAAAATGGTTTCCTCAATTCGTAAAACGGACAATGTATATATGACAGTTTTCAACCCCCATTCACACAGGTATTGAGTAAGGTTGATTCAACAGTAGCACGGCTTTCTACATAGTACTGTCATCCCCATCCTATCCCCCACTCTACTCTGAGGCATGCCTGAGCCAAATGTTGTATCAAACGTTTTATCAAATTAAATCTGAATTCAAAAACCAAATTAAACCTCACGTACAGGCGTGATTTCTCATTCGTGTGAACCAATTCTTGATCTCTGAGTGTTTATCAATGAAATATATTTTTCAGTTATAATGTTTTACTAAATAGCAAGTGTTTGACTATTTCACGGACTGGGCAAACCATTTTGCCGATTTCATGAAATGGGCAATTTCACGGATTGGGCATAACATATAGATGGCAATGGAGAACACGATCCAGTATGTAGGCTTTGCTGACGTGGTGTGTAAGCATCATTCGGATGCACATTTATTCAAAAGGGGGGGAAAAGACAAAACTTACACATTGCAACTCAAAATGGACAGACATATAATAAGAATTATGACAACACAGCGCCCGTTCAAAGAGGGCAGGTTGTAAATAATGATCAACTGAATGTTTCATTTCAGTTCGTGCTTCAGTTGAAGGAAAATCTGTTCTTTTTTAACGAAATGGGTGGGTTTGATAAGCCTACTGCTTAAAAAACCACAATCTCCAGCGACAATTTTAGCGCGGTTACAATTTGATGGATAACCAACCGCGCGCCACTTTTCCCGTTCCAGCGACCTTGACCTTTAACCAGTTACCTTCATTTTCGAGCTTGGTCTAGATAGAATAACAACTTAAGTGCATGTAGAATTAGTTCAAACCGTTATCGTGCTAACATACATACATACATACATACATACATACATACATACATACATACATACATACATACATACATACATACATACATACACATACACACATACATACATACATACATACATACATACACACATACATACATACATACATACATACATACAACATACATACATACATACACACACACATACACAATACATACATACATACATACATACATACATACATACACATATACATACATACATACATACACATACATACACATACATACATACATACATACATACATACATACATACATACATACATACATAGTTTGTTTTAATAAAACTTTTCTGTGTCCAATGTCTTTATTTGTCAGAAACAAAACCAGTTAACGGTAACTTTGAGTAATGTTCGTGTTCACAAAAAAAAGAAAAAAAAGAAGAAAAAGTTACATACATAACACAGATATATGTATGCATAAATACAAACATATATGCATACATACATACATACATACATACATACATACATACATACATACATACATACATACATACATACATACATACATACATACATACATACATACATGCATACATACATACATACATACATACATGCATACATACATACATACATACACACATACATACATACATACATACATACATACATACATACATACATACATACATACATACATACATACATACATACATACATACATACATACATACATACATACATACATACATACATACATACAGACAGACAGACAGACATACATACGTACATACATACAAACATAGTCAGCCAGCCAGGAACAAAGACACAGACATCACGGGAAACATGACCAGCTTCGTGTCGTGGCTGTTAACACCCCTGGTCTTGCAGGCGCCCGCCTTGCAGCACCGTGGATCTGACTGAAGCTGACAGATGAGGGCAGAGACTGACGACAGGGAGCTGGAATTGATATTAGATTTTTCAGATAGACTGGTACCCTCCCCCCCACCCCCACCCTGCACTCACCCACCCCTGATTGCATTGCTGAAAAGTAGAAAGCTGCACCGTTAAGGAGAGGAACACATATTATACGCGGAAGTTCCGTGCGGAATCCCATGCGCAATTCCACACAAAAATATATCTTTAAGTAAGAAATATTAAAGAGTGTGTACATTACACACGGAAACTCATGCGCAATCCCGTCCGCTTATTATTTTCTTACAGGCTGTGTACATATACACGCGGATGTTCCGCGCGGAAACCCATGCGCAATCCGTAAATAAGTAAAAGGGAGAAGGGAAAGCAATATACGCATGTGTCCGAATGTACCCTAATCCGTATATTTGTTTCCTTCTTTCTTTTACTTATTGATTATTTCCGCGCGGAAAATCCGGATTCACTGTGTACCAGACCATATAAGTGACTAGGGTTTCCGTACGGAACATGCGGATTCCGGATGCAATGTAAACAGCGTATCTCCGCCAAAGAAGGCTGTTCGCACTTTTCCCGGGTAGTCATTTGGCTGCTGTCATCCTCGTTTGGTTGTTCATGTCTCGTTACCTCGCCAGTCGATGAGGGTCGCTTAGATGTTACGTGAAGAACATTAGTCACAACTATAACTATGATGGAATGGATTGAGAGAGAGAGAGAGAGAGAGAGAGAGAGAGAGAGAGAGAGAGAGAGAGAGAGAGAGAGAGAGAGAGAGAGAGAGAGAGAGAGAGAGAGAGAGATGATACAGAGGGAGATAGATACACAGAGAGAGGTACAGAGAGCGAGAGAGACAGAGACCCGAGAGACAGACAGACAGACAGGTAAACAGAGAGAGAGAGAGACAGAAGACAGAGACTGATCGAGAGACAATGATTAATTTTGTGAATTAAAAAACCCAAAAAACGTTTTACCCAAATAATTGTCCCATCAGGTATGAGGATATATTAGCACTACGCTGATTATGAGGACTTATCCCAAAACATCTTCAACATGAAACTTGACACTGGCCACGGTTTGGACAGTTACAACGATCCCCTTGCCGATTGTAACGGTCACTTTCTTCTAACGTCCGTATCCTAATGTGGACATCTTTGAACCAGTTGTGGTCTGCAGTTGTTGTTGATGACAGGGCAATGTTAACAAATACCATCGTTTAATAACTTTAAAAAAATTTCTTTCCTTGTGTATGAGATCAAATCTCTAGCCTGGGAGGGTGACCGGAATAACGTCGAAGGTACGGTTGCGCCTAAGGTCGAAACAACGGAAACCCTAGTCACTTATATGGTCTGGTACACAGTGAATCCGGATTTTCCGCGCGGAAATAATCAATAAGTAAAAGAAGGAAACAAATATACGGATTAGGGTACATTCGGACACATGCGTATATTGCTTTCCCTTCTCCCTTTTACTTATTTACGGATTGCGCATGGGTTCGACCTTAGGCGCAACCGTACTTTCGACCTTATTCCGGATTCCCGCCTGGGATCAACGTTCACGACGGTTTTGGTCCAGTGAAAAATAATGAAAGTTTGCACCATAAGTATTATAGCAACGCTCTATGTCATCATCTTGTTTAATTCGTTGCCATATCAACAGAATCTCCGATTCTAAAACAAACTCACCTTATCGAGAACCCCTAGCGTTATAGCATACGGGTCTTTTCCTGGAAACCAGCAGAGATACTGAGAACAGGAAACGATGATCTGGCACCACACAGTCTGTAAATGATCTCCAGGGGAGCACTGGTAGACAATGTAGTGGCACCATCATTCAATCAGACAGGCTGCTCGTAGAACCAAACAATTTTTTTTTTAAACTCCCCGGGCTTTTGAGTATTAGACTCATCGCGTGATTGTAGCGCGGCGGAAGTCGTTTGAGTACAGATCGTGATTATGTTGTCAAACCAGGTAGTGATCCTTTGCTGTGGCACGGCGTCTGTTTGTTTTGCTCTGTTTCTCTGTCAGTGGTTTGAATTGGTTTACTTTGTTTAGTACT
>JAGGCT020002262.1:15000-25000 GCA_017654935.2 Phymorhynchus buccinoides
GGCTACTCTTGCACTGGTAGTACCGGTCACGTGCTGCAAGTTCTTTATAGTCACAGAGGCGTCTCTGTGAAATTCGGGATGCTCCCACCTGGAGAGCGCGTTTTTGTGTGTGCATGCGATTTGTGTGTGACTGATGAGGAAGGAAAGGGGGGGTGGTAAATGTTGACCAAATGACAACTTTTGTTGTCACTGGGTTTAGCATGTGCTAAGTGCATGGGCACACGGGACCTCGGTTTATCGTCTCATCCAAAAGACGCCACGTTCAGACCGTAAGGCCTAGTGCAAAATGAGAGGAAAAATCCCCTGTACCCAGGTTCGAACTCGGGTTTACTTGACACGAGGCGAACGCGCTACCACTGTTTCACTCTGCACAACGTCTCTGGTTGGTGGTGAAATTCTAAATTCAATAGCAACAGAGTTTTCCCGTTTTTCGAATAGTTTAGCGTCTCTCTCTCTCTCTCTCTCTCTCTCTCTCTCTCTCTCTCTCTCTCTCTCTCTCTCTCTCTCTCTCTCTCTCTCTCTCTCTCTCTCTCTCTCTCTCTCTCTCTCTCTCTCTCTCTCTCTAAGTTTTACTTATGTGCATGTTAAAGACGAGGACTAGAAAGTAGGCTTAGGCTTGATTTCGTTATGAGTAGTATTTATTTTTTAATATGTGTATTCGCTTGCAAACAATATGACTAGGTCTGCTTTTGTTACGAGTGTGTGTTTACTTTTTAATTTGTTCATGCTAAAAATGAATAATGTAATGTAGGAATAGGTCTCATGTTGCCATGGGTACGTACATGTATTTACATTTTAAATTGTGCATGTTAAGATGAGTAGGTAAAGTAATATTATGTTTGACTTATTATGTGCATGGGTTTCTTTTCAAATAAGTACATTTTAATGATGAAGTATGATTGAGGTATTTTTTTAAATATGTTTGTGCACTTCTTTGAGTGTGAAAAGTAGGATTGGGTTTTATTTTCCCGTGTGTATGCGCTTACGTCACACATTTTGAATTTTAATAATGAGTATAGTTAATAATAATAGGTTTGACTTTGTTATTGATGTGCTACAATATAGGGATGTTTTTTGCATGCTTTACATTACTTTGTATGTGTTTATTTTCGTTTTCCATTTTCTACTTTTATAAATGTATTCTGTCCAGAGGGCTGGATGTAAAAAAGCATGTTATTGCTTACTCCATTACCCTCTATAAATAAAATTCAATCAATCAATCAATCAATCTCTCTCTCTCTCTCTCTCTCTCTCTCTCTCTCTCTCTTCTCTCTCTCCCCTCCACCCACCCACCCCGCAGCGTTACTTTGTTCGAGTAGGCTCTAGCGTTACAGCTAGACAAATCCAATCTTTCCACGACGAAGATGTATTTTGCTGGTATCATGGCCTCAAGAAAGAGAACCTACTTGAGTTACACTCTGAAGTTTACGATAAAGTCTGTGTCAACTTTGCACAGACAATTAACAGTAACGGCATCAGCCCAGAAAAGGAGCCAGAATGCTCCGCTCATTGAACCCGTGGGCCCTCAAGAGAAGAAGAAGAAGACACGTGACCTACATTAAATGCTTTTATTTTTGTATTAAAGTAAAGGGCAGACTAAATAAGCATACCTAGGGCTACGTTCCACGTACATTGTAATGTGTCATACTTGTGTTATTCTAACCCCAAAAAATGAGAGGAAAAGATTATGTTTAATTCGTCTCCCTTCACTGTTTTACATAGCATCATTTTACACACACCCCTCTCTCTCTCTGTGTCTCTGTCTCTCTGTCTCTCTCTCCTCTCTCTCTTCTCTCTCTCTCTCTCTCTCTCTCTCTGATCTCTCTTCTCTCTCTCTCTCTCTCTCTCTCTCTCATCTCTCTCTCTCTCTCTTTCTCTCTCTCTCTTTCTCTCTCTCTCTCTCTCTCTCTCTCTCTCTCTCTCTCTCTCTCTCTCTCTCTCTCTCTCTCTCTCTCTCTCTCTCTCTTCTCTCTCTCTCTCCCTCTCTCTCTCTCTCTCTCTCTCTCTCTCTCTCTCTCTCTCTCTCTCTCTCTCTCTCTCTCTCTCTCTCTCTCTTTATCTCTCTCTCTCTCTCTCTCTCTCTCTCTCTCTCTCTCTCTCTCTCTCTCTCTCTCTCTCTCTCTCTCTCTCTCTCTCTCTCTCTCTCTCTCTCTCTCTCTCTCTCTCTCTCTCTCTCATGAACAGTAAAAGGTTCAAGAAGGAAAAGGAAACACGGGAGTAGAAAGGACAAAAACAAACAGGAAGGAAAAAAGAAAGAGAGAAAGAAAAAAAGAAAGAGAGAAAGAAGAAGAAGAAGAAGAAGGGGGATAATTTGCCTCTGATTGTACATCTCACATTGCTTCCAATCACAGTCTAAAAGAGAGAGGGACGTCTATAGTAGTGTCTTCACTGCGCATCATTGGAGGCTATTCAGTATTGGCCGGACGTTAATCACTCTTGATCTCTCTGTATTGATCCTGTTAGTCATGCTGCCTAGACAAAACAACAACAACAGCAACAACACCCCCTCAAAAAAAAAAAAAAAAAAAAAAAAAAAAAAAAAAATTAAGAGAAAACAATGGCGGATCGGTGTGTGTGTGTGTGTGTGTGTGTGTGTGTGTGTGTGTGTGTGTGTGTGTGTGTGTGTGTGTGTGAGGTTACAGGGTTTCCGGAAAGCCCCTCCCCCCCAGTCCCCCCAAAAAACAATAACAAAAAGAAAATGAGGAACCCCCCTGTCGCCAAACATGTACGTTATAGAAGGGTGAAAAGGACGAAAATGAGTTTCCGGAAACCCCCGCTTTTCCTTAGGATGTACCTTAGGATGCTGAAATGCTCTCAGTGTCGTGGTGATGTCAAGACTCGGTTTCGAGACTTCGTTGCCTACTGGAGATGAGCTGTGTAAAATACTGTTCATCGTTCAATTCCTGAATAAATGGTTGAGATGTGTGTGCGCGCGCGCGCGCTTGTGTGTGTGTGTGTGCGCGCGCGTGTGTGTGTGTGTGTGCGTGCGTGCGCGCGCGTGTGCGTGTGTGTGTGTGTGTGTGTGTGTGTGTGATCATCATCATCATCACCATCATCATTATCATCATCATCATCATCACCACATTCATCATTATCATCATCATCATCATCATCATCATCATCATTATCATCATCAGCGCCACTGTTACCACTATTATCATCGTCGTCGTTGCCGTTGTCATCGTTTTCGTTATGCTGGTCATCATCCTAATCGTCAGATAATGCAAATGCCTACAGTTTTGCATTGGCATCAGAAACCACATACACAGCGTTTATAATATGTATTACCGCTAATCTTGTTTTCTCTCTCCCCCATCAAAACATCATCAAAACAATCAAGAAAGCCCCCAAAGCCAAAGCTTTCTATTCTCCCGGGACAAACTGATGTAATGCTGTTGTATCTCCCCCTCTCCATGTTTGTAACAAAATCGCGTCACATTCAGTGCTACCCCTGGTACCCCCTGTGCCTATTACAGGCAGAGCATCAAGGCCCAGTCACACTGCATACGATTTGACCCCAATACGATACGATTGTGACAATGTCTGTGAGTCATGATTCGCGTGAAATACTTCCGTCTAAAAATAACTCTACTATTTTCGTTCACTTAGACCGAAACACACGAATCAAATCAAATACAAAATTAAGATATTTGATTAGATTCGTGTGCGGGAGACAACACGTAATTATAGTGAAAATAACTAGTAGGGTTTCGTCAGATTTATTTAAACCGTATAATTTCACGTCAATTATGCATCACAAATGTTAAAATCGGATCGTAGCGAATCGAGTTGTATGCAGTGTAGCCGGCCCGTGACAAACGTTGCCATGGGTGAAAGTAGAATTACATCACAAATCACATCAATATGAATGACAGATGTCTTTTTAACACGGAGTAAATATTGGAGAAGAAGCAATGGACATTGATGTAGGAAAATGTATCAAAAGGACCAGAAACAAATAACGTAACAGCGAAAGAATCAAAACCCGTTTCTGGCTATACAGAGGGTTACGTAAATCCTGTGACAATGAATTAGGATTGATGCCTGTGTGGCGTGTTAATTAAAGGAAGAAGCTGTTCGGAAGGGCTTAGCTAATGAATGCAGGATTTGCTAACTTCAATGCATTCTTTTTATTCAGATATTCGTCATTTGTTTTTCTCTCCATGCTTTCAACCAACGACCAGGAATTTGAAGTAAAGTAATAGAAGGACAAACAACAATCTCAGGACTCTCAAAAATCTACTCCTCTCTCCCCTCTCTCTCTCTCTCCCCCCTCTCTCCCTCTCTCTCTCTCTCTCTCTCTCTCTCTCTCTCTCTCTCTCTCTCTCTCTCTCTCTCTCTCTCTCTCTCTCTCTCTCTCTCTCTCTCTCTCTCTCTCTCTCTCTCTCTCTCTCTCTCTCTCTCTCTCTCTCTCTCTCCCCATCTCTCTCTCTCTCCCTCTCTCTCTCTCTCTCTCTCTCTCTCTCTCTCCCTCTCCTCTCTCTCTCCTCTCTCTACCCTCTCTCTCGTATTCTCTCTCTCTCTCTCTCTCCCTCTCTCTCTCTCTCTCTCTCTCTCTCTCTCTCCCTCCTCTCCTCTCTCTCTCTCTCTCTCTCTCTCTCTCTCCCCTCTCTGACATACAGCAAACTCCCTGGTGACATACGCAAAACATAACAGGGCCCACAATATGAAGACAAATCGATTTTCATTTAAACCTACGGAGGTAATCAGCAGAAACCTTAGAGATTAAAAACAAAGAAAAGCAGTAAGGAAAGAGTCTTAGTAAGTGTGATGATAATAATGACGGTTCTAAAGGAGGTGCGGCAAGTAGGAGTCTGTCTAGCGGTAGGATGGTTACTAGTCCACCGATGTCTATGGGGTTAACCACTTAAGAATGACATACCCAATGTCACTGATAGCGGAACAGTAACTGGCTTTGTTTACAATATGAGAGCAAGGTTGAATGCCCGACATTATTAGGTACTTTATAGTCACAGAGGCGTCTCTGTGAAATTCGGCTTGCTCCCACCTGGAGAACGCGTCGCAGCCAGAGGCGCGCCACCCAAGTTTGTTTTTGCATGCGATTTTTGTGTGACTGATGAGGAAGGAAATGTGTGTGTGTGTGTGTGTGTGTGTGTGTGTGTGTGTGTGTGTGTGTGTGTGTGTGTGTGTGTGTGTGTTTGTAAATTCTGACCAAATGACAACTTTTTCGTTGCCACTGGGATTAACGTGTGCTAAGTGCATGGGCACACGGGACCTCGTCTCATCCGAAATACTCCACATTCAGACCGTAAGGCCTAGTGCAAAGTGAGAGGAACAATCCCCTGCACCCAGGTTCGAACGCGGGTTTACTTGACGCAAGGCCGATAGGACGTGCCACTCTACACCTCAACACAAACAATCTGTTGTGAAACGATATATTTTTTTGATGTTGTTGACCGATTTCTTTAAAAAAAATTCATTTGAGATATCTATTCATGATAAACCTCACTTGTCGGTTAAAACAACAAACAAACAGTAATTTGCTGTCTACAATCATCCATTGTTGTTGATGTGATGATTCAAAATGTTCTTGATTTTGTCTTTTGAAGCCTGTGAACAGCTATATTTCGATCTCAGCAGACGCACCTAATTAATGTTCAATGAAGGCTCGTAAATAATTGTTCGTTGGCCTACAATGTATTCCGTCATGAAAAGCGTCTCTCCTTGCCAAACTAGTGACACTGCTATTAAGACCGGAAGTCCACATTACTAATCGAAAAATGTTTTTTAAAAAGTTAAGAAAAAGTCGTCACCGAATTTCTGCTTGCATTCACTTACCAATTGTTAAAACAAAGATCACGTAACCTGCATTAAAACCATTTCAGGGGACGTAAACCCAACAGTCAGAGACTAACACAATGTGACAATGTCCACGCACTGACATGACAAAGCGGCGACACAGCCAGCCAGCCCTGTCGCGTGCAAATTTGCAGCTCGTGCAAATTTGCAGCTGTACAAGTGCAGTTGTAGTGCACGCGCACTATAACTTCACTTGCGCTCCAAGTGTCAAGTGTACTATCCGGGACAGAAAATATTAGTTATTTTTTGAACGGAAAAAGTGATATTTTCATTCTTCAAATCCCCTATAGAGACAGCACTTTTGCACGCGACAAGCCCCACCTTTAGACACATCGGCAGACACAGACACACCTAGAGGGAGAATAATTAATTATTATAGATAAACCTTAAACCCATGCTACCACACTTTTCCGTGAGTGGGGTGAAACGCTCTCGACGTGATGCTGGGTGGCAGACAACAGCGGGGCAGCTCAGTCACCCTCCCTCACCATTGGGTGTTTGACTGACTCGGCATACGGATAGAGCGACGCGTGGCGACATGGATGATCCGTGCCGTGCTGGCATTGAGCCAGCAGATCGTCGACGCCCAGTGGGCGCTCTAGGTGCCATTGTCTGAGCTGGAGTCCACTGGGGATAATCATCCGCTTACAGGGACTGTTCGACTCGACCGTGTGTCTCCCGCCCGTGTGTCGACGACGCCATCACCTAGGTATGGAGCAGGCTGCCCGGCGGTCCTGGAAGACGTCCTAGAGAGGGTAGGTCATGAACCAAAGCCGACGACAAGTAACGCGGGCGCAGGGATCGACAACCAACGGCTGTCCCTCAATGCTCTACCATCTCTCCCCGCAACGCCGATGCTGATTACACCCTAGCCACCAAGAACAAGACCAAGACTCGGACTCCCGTCAGAATGATCCAGTTCCAGACTGCGAACCCCTATGTTCCAGGGTCCGCAATGTCACGAGGATCATCCACAACGGGGTGTCACGTGCCATCGTCATTCCATCCCCCTTCATTCCCAAGGAAGACCCGGTCCTTAAGGGCTCTGCCGATAGGACGTAACACTGATCATCACCAAACCAGAAGCACAATAGCATAGTATCAACCGAACTTCAATTTGGGAAGAAGAAATTAGTGTCTGGGTTGGGAAAACAAACACAGACAGATTGATTCCATCTGCTGTTCCCTGGGGACCAAGGCCATGGGCAATCTGGAGAGCACTCGGTCTGCCTGCATGGTCCGTGGGAAGCACGCCGCTATCAGGAATGGACTGATGTTCACGGTCTGACAATAATAGAGCTGTTATTTTGATGCGTTGTAGGGTGATATTCCTTATAGTGTTAAATGGTGCGTATATTACAATGATTAGTGAATCCATTTTGTCTCTCTGTTCTTTACTCCGTTTGGTAATTTTGACCCACTCTTTGGGTACGTGCACATACATGCGGAGATTCCGCGCGGAAACCATTGCGCAATCCGTAAATAAGTAAAAGAAAGAAGAGGAAAGAAAAGCGCACGTGTCCGAATTTCCCCTAATCCGTAATTTTGAACCCTTCTTTCTTTCACTTATTTATGGATTGCGCTTGGGATTTCTGCATGAATTGTGTACGAGGGCTTTGACCGTTTGTCTATTTTACAAAAAATAAATATGTAAAACTCATTTCTCGATTTGTTGGATTGCCCGAAACAGCGTCGTAATGTTGGAAATCATCCATACTCATTGGTAAAGATTCAGAGGCTCTCTTCTTGACCTTCTGCTTTCATATGCCTCAAGATGCAAGAACTATGTAATCATACATTATATTGCGCTATTGTGTAGTCATCTAATCGAGGCTTAGCAACCATCCCGGGACCGTGATCATGAATGTGTCTTAATCCGCTAACACGGGTAGCATGTGCATTAGAGGAAACAGTCAATGGTTTGGGCAGGTTCTTCTAATGTACATGTTTCTACCCGTGTTAACTGTTTAAGACGCAATCGTGATTACGGTACTGGGTGAAGTTTGAATTGCGTCAGTATTTTTTATGGCATACAATACTAATAATAATATAATAACATATGTTGGGCGTTACCAAAGTTTTTCTCGTTTGCATTTAAAATTTTTTTTTTTAATGTTCACCTCAACCAGTTTACTTTCTGGAAAATATCTATAGCAAAAGACTGTCTTGGTACATAGAAAGCCCCCATCTGGAAACACACACACACACACACACACAGAGAGACGCACACACACACACACACGCACACGCACGCGCGCACACACACACACGCACACGCACACGCACACGCACACGCACACGCACACACACACACACACACTAAATAAATGCAAACTGAAAACTTTGCTATATTAAGCAATTCCTAGAACCCCTTCACATGTACTATTTACTATCTTCAATTTTCCAAGACATTTAGTGTGCATGTGAGAGATACAATCAAATTGATATCAACGGTCGCGAAGATTTAGATTTAGAAGCGTTAGAGAGAGAGAGGGAGAGAGATAATTGTTGCATCGCGTTAAAAAATAGATACAAGTTTGTTCAGCAAACTTATAATTGGCGCTCGTGGCAAAACCAATGGATGTGTGTTAGCGTTAGCGAGACAAATGGGGGACAGGGACACTATCAGAGTGATTGAAATGTCCACACGCAGCGATAGGGTGGGTAATACATTTATTTGTAACAGAGGCGGGCGAGAGGAGAGATTGGGGGCGAGGGAGCAGGGAGGGGAAGTAATGAATAGTCCCGTCAGTCTTATGGCATCTCTTGCAGACTTGTCCTATGGCTCCCTGCCATTGTTCTTGTAGGATGTAGCGAAGAAACGCCATGGCAATGAGTGCAGGGCCACTTTAAAGCCAGAATGATGGACAAACAAGACTTAGTCCGTGCATTTCTTGGAGGTGTCTTGTGGTGTATTACAATACATTTGCACACATCCGTCACTAGCGTGGGCGCGCGCGCACGCACGCACACGCGCGCGCACGCACACGCGCGCGCGCGCACACGCACACACACACACACGAGTGCATTAGCATGCACTCGCGTATGTATAAGAAACACACAAAATACATAGACATTTTATTTCAGTTACCTACTTCAGTTACGTAAAATACAGTCATGAAAAACAGAGTGTCCTATATCATATCAGGACAAAACATATCTCAACGAACGTGTCAGTATCATGTCTGAAATTTTCTTATTTTTGTCGATTTTTACTACCGGTGATATTGGTCGTCTCTTGCTCTAGCTCAAGTTCAAACTGCTTTCCCGGTTGTTGTTGTTGTTGTTGTTGTTGTTGTTGTTGTTGTTGTTGTTGTTGTTGGTGTTGTTGTGTTGTTGTTGGTGTGTGTTGTTGTGTTGTTGTTGTTGTTGTTGTTGTTGTTGTTGTTGTTGTGTTGTTGTTGTTGTTGTTGTTGTTTTCCCTGATGTAAACATTGTTTATGTTCTTAAACTTACTATTTCCGAAGTAAACATCATTAACTTTGCATTTCAACAATAATGATTTTAAACAAAGTAATACAGGGAATCCAAAACATCACTATCTGGTTTCCGATTTGACCAGCATTGCGCAGTTGCTACCATGCATCCCGCATACACAATTATCTCTATTCCATTGCATTAAGTTTCATTAAAATTAAAATCAAAATAGCTTGACCCCCCTCACCGCCCCCCCCCCCCCCCAAATGAAGTCATTAATAAATACAAACATTATCACTATTATTAAAATCGAATATCTTCTTCCATGGAGAGAGACAAAAAGCTCCCGCCGTGTCAGGAAGCAAGGTAGAATAACTCTTGTGACAAAAAGAACCTTTTGTACTGTCTCACACTTAAAAGGAAATTGCCTGGCAGATATCGTGACAAAGTTAATTTGATTGTACAAATAGCAAGTAAGAAAGACAACGTTCCTATTATTGGTGACAAATAATTGGTCTACGAACATATCGTTACGGCCACAGAATAGCGCTACTTCTGGAAGACTGAGTACACATTAGGAAGAGAAACTCTTCTTGAACAACTAACGCCTGCAGGTTTAATGATATAATGGCTTGGCCTGTAATTGTGAGACTGGTCTGGCGAAGGTCTGCTCCAGCTGCTAATACAGGCCTGCCCCTAAGGCGCGGCTCTGTTATGAATAAAAGATGAAGGGTGTCGTCGACAAGGAATGGCTGAAATATGA
>JAGGCT020002263.1:0-36063 GCA_017654935.2 Phymorhynchus buccinoides
TCTTTGCGAGTGGTAATAACGGTCATTGTAGCTCATAATTGGAATATGTATTCATAGATAAATCGAACATTTGATTTTTCTTTTTAATTGACCCTGATGCAATAGCTTACGCTTATGCAGTTGTTTTCTTATCCTTTTCTTTTCTCACTCCTGTTAGTGTTTTAGCTTGTCCAAGAAGGACAAAGGTACTTGCAGATGAAAAGCTCTAGGGTTATCCATCTTTTGACACCTAAACGCAATAGGAATTGTTCGGAAATAATTAGGGGGAGTAATTTCATGGTGTGTGGGAGTGATCTTGCCTACTTCAATCGGTCAAACAGGGGAAGTCACTACCATCAGCTCTCGTAGCCTATCGACTCGTGTGTTTGAGCAGACATACAGCAATTAGAACACCGTGCGTCATTCTAAAACTTTATGTCATTTATATTTTTACGTCACATTTTGTAAATGTTATCAGTTTGTGGCCACTGGCCATCCCTAATTTTTCTATAAAAAAAATGTCTGCAAGTCGCTGACTCGATTCCAGCGGTTTCAAGCTTCGACGCCATTGTTGCATTGTTGCTATGGCATTTGACCGAGTAATGGAGGTAGGCAACTCTAATTTATACGAAGTGCTCTCCCCTAGTTTTTTTCTTCCGAAAATCGTCTATTGACATAATGCGATACTTTTTCGTAAAGCTACACAGGCGCTATGTTACCGTAGAAAGCTACTGTAGGGTAGCTTTCCAAAATGGTTTGATACTAATAAGTTGCACGGACATAGCCAGTAGCACCAGCAAAAACTGGCTTTGACAATATATGTGACCCAGCACCACGAAAGGGACACTAAGTCGCTGGGCTACTTTCTCGTAACAGGCTTGCAAATTCAACAATCTCATTTTTTCTCAATTTTGTGTTATGGTTATTTTTGTGTTCTCTAACATCTTATCTTTCATATTTATAAAGGACACTCTTTACTATGGCCTCTAAGTTCTCTTATAAGTGTCTGAAAACGATTAGGTCAATGCATTTTCTTCAGCTATGTCAGACTTTAGACTGTGTTTTCTCAAAATGAGTGTGCTCACCCTACTAATTTTAAATGCTCATAACTCTGGAAAGAAAAACATATACAAGAATGGTTCTTCTATCATTCAAAAGAAACTTGTCTGAAGTTTTCAAATGTATGATTTTCTCAGAATGGTCAGTTTGACATTTAATGTCCCTTTCGTGGTGCTGGGTCACATATGAGAAAACAAATAGCTTTGATGGTGGCCAGTAACTTTCTTTAATCAGTGCATCTAAAAACGTTTTTTTTCTTCTAGTAGGGGCCAACAGGGGGGGGGGGGCTACAATGGAATTAACTAGCAAATTCATGAAGCACAGTCAGCGGATAGTATGTGATATGTTACAGGATCTGCAAAATGGAGTCAACTCCTTTGTGATGGTGGCACAGAAAGGCAAAATGAAAACTAGTTATCGATTAGTTGCGCAATAAATTTGGAACAAGGTCGGTAGTATGGAACCTGTAACAGCCACAACACGTTGGTCGATCAGCAAGTAGCTGTTGCGTTTTACAAAAAAGACACCCAGTATAATTATGTTTTTATGATTCTTGGAATCCTCAGAATCAATAGTAGTGCTGAATTCTGGACAATAACGCAGCTTTTTTTTAATACACAAATCGTTACGGGAAGGTGGGGCAGGTAGTGGTAACACTTTTGTTTTTACCTGTTCGATCTCAAGCACTCATACATCCATGAAATCGTCTACAAATGTTTCCAAACAAACCTGTAATCCCTTTTCCATCACAATAAGCCCTTTGCTCAAATGGCGTTTATCATTGGTTGACATTAGCCTGTAGCAGGGGCCAACAGTAACATGAGAGCTGTACAATGGACGATTATCTACAGTAATGGAAAATCACAGTGCAGTATAGTTTCTTGTAGAATATGAATCTCGAACGAGGGGGCCCTTGCACCGGCTCTGGTGCTGCAGCCAAAGGGATGGGCTGGCCTTTGGGGACCTTCCTCAACGCCAGCTGTGTCCTCAAATCCCTTTGGCCGAGGGAGTGGGGATGTACCCTAGGCAAGGCGTCTCCACTATAAACAAATTATCGCCCAGCCCGCCAGAATAGCATCTTCACCCTCTGCTGTCTGGCAGTCATTGTCGGAAACGACAGACTAGCATACAAATCTGATTTAATCATCAACCTGTCATCGTTATAAAGGAAACAACAACAACATGGAACTCAAATTGACCCTACTTACCCCACTGTGGAGCATGATACGTCACAGGTACATTCACCAGAAACTAGTGAGCAAGAACTGAATGAAACTATATAAAAAATACACCAACATTTTTCACCGGTACATTCACCAGAAACTAGTGAGCAAGAACTGAATGAAACTGTATAACAATACACCAACATTTGTCACCTGTACATTCACCAGAAACTAGTGAGCAAGAACTGAATGAAACTGTATAAAAATACACCAACATTTGTCACCGGTACATTAATCAGAAACTAGTGAGCAAGTACTGAATGAAACTATATAAAAAATACACCAAATTTGTTCAGGAACTAGTGAGCAAGAACTGAATGAAACAATATAAAAAAACACAATTTTTTCTCCACAGGTACATTCATCAGAAACTAGTAAGCAAGAACTGAATGAAGCTATATAATAAAATAAAAAATACACCAACATTTTTCACCAGTGTATTCATCAAAAACTAGTGAGCAAGAACTGAATGAAAGTATATTTTTAAAAAAATACACCAATTTTTCTTCACCGGTACATTCATCAGAAACTAGTGAGCAAGAACTGAATAAAACTATATTTAAAAGAATACACCAACATTGTTCACAATGTGTTCACGGGTACAATTCACCAGAAACTAGAGAGCAATAAGTGAATTAAACTGTATAAAAATACACCAAATTTGTTCACAGGTACATTCATCAGAAACTAGTGAGCAAGAACTGAATAAAACTATATTTAAAAGAATACACCAACATTGTTCACATGTACATTCATCAGAAACTAGTAAGCAAGAACTGAATGAAACAATATACAAAAATACACCCAATGTGTTCACGGGTACCATTCACCAGAAACTAGAGAGCAATAAGTGAATTAAACTGTATAAAAATACACCAAATTTGTTCACAGGTACATTCATCAGTAACTAGTGAGCAGGAACTGAACGAAACTATAAAAAAAAAATACACCATGTTGCTTTTGTAAAGCGCATCGGGCATACTACTGTATGGATTTTAGCACTATATGAAATAAAATTATTATTATTATTATTATTATTATTATTATTATTATTATTATTATTATTATTTTTATTATTATTATATTATTATTATTATTATTATTATTATTATTATTATTATTATTATTATTATTATCATCATTATTTTTTATTATTATTATATTATTATTATTATTATTATATCACAACATGTTCTAGGCATCAACTTACCGAAGAAACCTCACGTGATTAACTCACGTGACTTGTAAGCCTGAAGGTTCTGGTCACAAGCTACACAGCATTAGCTTTTTGCCAATTCATTGCCCTCTCCTGTCCTTTACTCTATAGACGACATCAGAACCGTGATCGGGTGCTCTGCATACGCTACGCGCACGTTAAAGACCCACCAGATCATGTGTCAAAATCACGGGTTTCACGTGCTTTCCGTCTTATAGCTGGTAAAAAAAAAATCTTGTTTTGACCAGGCTTGACTCCCATACAAATGTCCCCAAATTGAAAACGAAACATTCTTTTAAAGAGCAGCCTCAATTTGAAGTTGAGGACAATTTTTTTTATTTTGTATATGGGTCACAGCTACCCAGTAAAAAAAACCCACCAAGGGACTTAATCGTGGTGCGTCAGTGTGTCTTTAAAGAATCAACCAGCAACTGATTGGTTTGGTGATGGCCAATATCTCTCATCCTGCCTTCTCAATCAATCATATCCTCGTCCTTTCTTCTCACACACACACACACACACACACTGACACGCGCGCGCGCACGAACACACACGCACACACGCGCGCACACACGCACGCACGCACACACACACACACACACACACACACACGCACACACGCACATGCACGCACGCACACGCACGCACACGCACACACACACGCACGCACGCACACGCACACACACACACACACACACACACACACACACACACACACACGACCACCATACATAGAATTGGTTGTTTCTGGACTATGTTCCTCTACCTCTAGAGACTGCTCTGAGTGCAACCTGAAGTTTCTTAGGGAGCGATCTACTGTGATCATAACGTGTTACAGTTCACCACACATAACAGCACAGCGCAATATTGCACAAAAAGCGATGCAAGAAATCTAACCTGTTTTTTGTCGGATTCTTGATTCAAGAGAGAAAACACAACACCACAAGATTTATATTTAAAGCATGCTACTAATTTCTCACTACGCTTTACTTGATTATTGACTTGTCATAGATTATTATAATTAAAAAAAGGTGATCAATTCACGTTGTCAAAATCGCAGACATCTCTACAAAGTCGATTTAGAATCATAATCAAGTCTTCGTGTGCCTTTAACCCTGCAGTGTTCTTTTTTTTCTTCTGTAGTTCATCCCATCACAGTGATGGGTCTGCATTTGATGTATGCATACATAGCTTTTTATGTGTGTGTGTGTGAGAGTGTATTAATTGTGTAAGGTTGGTTTGTGAGGCACTATATACCGCTATGTTCTCTCTGCTGGTTATGTGTGTAATGTTTCATTTGGAAGTAGTTACATGTATTATGTAACAATTGCATGTACCCCCTGTTTTTTTTGGGAAATAAACTTACTTTGACTTTGACTTTAACTTTGAGAAAACACAACAGCAACACCACAGGATTTATATTTAAAGCATGCTACCAATTTCTCACTACGCTTTACTTGATTATTGACTTGTCATAGATTATTATAATTACAAAAAGGTGATCAATTCACGTTGTCAAAATCGCAGACATCTCTACAAAGTTGATTTAGAATCATAATCAAGTCTTCGTGTGCCTTTAACCCTTTCACCGACAATGTCGCATTTTTGCACCACAATGGTTTAACACCCATGTCACTAAAACGCATCAAATCAGGGTCTGTTATGTGAAGACCCTATTTTCTTAATTTTGGGAGGCCTAATGCTATGAATGTCACAGATAAATTCGCAATATTGCACTTTTTTTTCTCTACCCAGATAAGTTAAATGGTATTTTTTGGCTGAAAAATGGCTGGCGGTGAAAGGGTTAAAATACTGGTTTAAGGACTAAACCTTGATAGTATCTCTACAAAAGAGGCCCTCTAATGCAGATGTAAATCGTAAATCGTATTGCACTCATGCATTGTTGGGTAAGATTTATATTTTTTAAATTAAATTAAAAATGAACTAAATAATCTTGTACTGATATATCTCACTGGAGGTAGACAGGACGCCGGCTAAGACGACCAGGGTGAAGAAGAATCTGAAGAGCAGCTTGTCCAGGGTACGGCTGACTCTCTGCCAGGTCATGTCCTGGGGCTGTCTGTAGGCCTCCTGCTTCTCCTTCCTCCCCTGGACCCAGTTGTCCAGTTGAGCTTTCAGCCGACCGCGTATCACTTCTGCTCCGAAGAAATCAGCAGAGGTGTCGGTTGAGTTCACCTGGCGTGTTCGGCTCATGGATGTGCGTCCCTTGGAAGGAGGATCCAGGCACATCAGCAACTCCAGACGGACGATCACAGACTGGAGGGTGGGAGGCACGGGGTGCTTGATGGAATCACGATGGAAGAGACGCAGGGAGAGGATGCAGAGGAGGACGTAAAGACCGGATAGGATCAGCAGGGAGGACACATATATTGTCATGATGGACAAGGTCTCCGAGGACGAAGGGAGGATGTCAACGATGAAGCTCATGAACACACCGAAGGTCAGGAACGAGGTCACGGAGTAGGACAGCCGCTCACCTGCAAAATGAACAATTATAACTGTGAGAACACTGGGATCCAGAGAGAACAAAACTGCGGCAAACTTAATGTCTGTCTTTTGAATTAGGAAAATAAATGAAAATGTCCCAATAAAACCTGGGTCAGTAAATCCATCAGTCTCGACAATTGTTGCATCACGCGCATAAAAGAAATACAGTACGTGGATTCTTTTTCATTTTGTGGTAAATGAACTGTTTGACTAGAAAGCACTGACACAATGCACTTCTATATAGATAGGAAACTCGGTTTTTATACGTTATAGTTAGTACGTTTAGAAAATTAGGTGGTAAGCCTAAGCATAGAAACAGTGCAATTACTACGCCTAAAAGGCGAATAAGTTTTCATTTGTTTCAAGCTCGCCAGAAGCAAACATGTAATGGAAATTGAAAGAAGAAGAAATTCAGGGCCGAATTCAGTCCCATTGCTTGTACTGTATAATTGGACAGGAAAGAATTAACAAACTTAGTCAATTGCATTATTTTTAGGGTAATACTCTTACTGCCCCATGATATATTAATCACAACTGTCTTTAATTTTGACGTTTAATCTTCTTAATGTAACAAATATGCAAAGAGCACAGATATAAACAAATACTTTTGAAAAATGGGTGCTTCAAAATGACACATGATTACTTTAAAATGTTAGGACATTGTTTTATAGAAAATAGTAAAAACTGAAAGCTTGCACAACACCAAATTTAAAAGGAAGTTCTAAATGATATATTAACCCTCCACCATTACTTTTATGTGATCATTTAGTCCGTTTATGACTTCATTGAACTGTGCTAATAACAAACAGACAGACCAACAAATGATCAGACAAAGCCACAAACAGCACCTTCTTGTAGGTAATAATGATCAGATTATATTGGATAAGAATACAAGCAAGCCTGAACCCTAAAACATTTTTTTTATTCTACTGTCAGCATATTTCACCTTTATACCAGTTTTTCAAAAAAAGGCTCACGTTAATTTCTTTTATCAGTTCAAGAGTCCGATCAGAGCCATTTCGCAAATGAATCTTGAATCAAGAAGCACATAGCTTGTTTTCGTACCAAATTCAAAATGCATAACAGAACATACCTGATTCGGACGGAATGGTGAACACAAACACGTTGACAAGGCCCATCATTGCCATAGGCATCAGCACCGTCAGCATCAGCAGCAAGGGTCTTCTCTGCAGAGTGACTTCGAAGAACACCATAGATACCGCATGGTTATCGTAGGTCATATTGTCGGCCCAGGCTCTGGATTCGATCAGAGCCCACTCTCCGTTTTCCTGGTAAACATCCATCTGAATGTAAGGCAGCATCGAGTTCAGGATCACGTCTGCATGACTGTGCCCCAAAGAGAACAGCTCCCATCTACACTGCTGCGAATCAAACGGGAAAAAGGTGACATCCAGCTTGCAAAAAGTTTCAAAGCGTTCACCCGGGTACCAAGACACTACGCCATTGCTAGTAAGATACATTATAACGTATTCTTCGCCGACGGGCTTGATTTCTTTCAGAGAGTTCATGACCGTCAGTTTTGGCCTCCACATTTTCTCAGACAGGGGATTGATTAACGAGACCCCTCCGTAGTCCTCCGGGTCCCACGTCATGTAGTCGTTCTGCCAGTACACGCTCAACCAGCCGTTGCTGACCAGTTTCTGGCTGGCAGTGTCCAGGCTGACGATGGAGATGAGCTGGAAGCTGACGCTGACCTCGGTGCTTACGGACATGTTGCTGACAGGACGCACGTTGGGGTTCAAGGTCAGCAGGTCGTCGTGGAGTTGGCTGACGTTGAGGGCTGACTGACACAGGCACGTGCCCGTCAGCAACGTCAGGTGAACAGCAATCAGTGTGGGTTTCATTTTCGTCCTGTTTTCTGAAGAGAAACAAATCACAGCATAGATTGTTTGTCAAGACATGTTATTATGGACACAATTAAGAAGATAAGCTTATGCAAAGAGACAGAGAACTAGAGACAGATAGCAAAACAGGCTGATGATACAATTAGGCCTAATGAAGCCAACAAACATGAAACTATAAGCAATGGTCAATAGTGTCTGTCACTCAACAGTTTGAATGGTAGCTAGAGAATAAAAAACCAAAGAGTTGTTTTGAGATACAGACACAAGTTCATTATTGAAATAAATCACGTCACAATATAATTATGCCTTTTTCTTTGCTTGTAAGCTATGCCACAAGTATGTTGTGCGTTAGGTTTCAATGGTCAAAACGTAAAATAATGTATATAAAGGTGTTTATATATATATATAAAGGTTGTTTCAACTAATCAAAAAGATTGTTTTGTTTCGCATATGAAAACAAAATTAATATACGTCAATATAATATTGCAAAATACACGTTTGGGTTTACTCGAATCGCTTTCGCTTTAAAAAAAAAATGGTCCAGTCTCTTAATAGTCGATAACAGGATTTTTCAAAACATTTTTTTTTAAATCCCTATGCTGTATGTTATTGACTGATCAATAGAATCGATAGAATGCGTTTGAATTATTGCCTTTTTTTACCTGAAGTGTCAGCCTCATTTTCCTCCACTTTAACCTGTCATATAATGTTTTAAACAAACTTTCCCTACCACCAAAAGAGAGAAACAAATGTACGAATAAAGACAAATATTCAATTCTTAACACACAAATAGAAACAACTTTTTTGCAACATTTCAGTCTGATAATAATAATACTTTCAACGCATACTGGCTATGTGTGTTACGTTATTTCAAAATAAAGACATAATATGCTTTGTAATTAAACTGTATGATTTTCCTCCTTTTTTCACGATAATTTAATGTGGAATTAAAAACCATTCATAATAACCGAGCGAATACAGTAGTAACTGGTTTTCAAATCAATAAAATGGATTGCCTACGGTAGGCCTATCTACTGCTTTTCAATAAACATAAATAGGCTACAAATGGAGCACACTTTGCGTTTAACAACAGAATCAACGAAATCATTCCAAAGTCTGTTTTGACCTACATGATATTAATTCTGAACAGTAGATCATCTCACATATATAGCCTACAACAAATGCACACAGAACACAGCTTACATGCAATCACCACCATCTGCACGATTCACACTACTTAAAACAACTGACAGCTCCTTCGAATACCCAGCGCTTAGAGTGTATGCAACTAACAGAGTTGATGCCTGCATCAAATGTGCACGCGCGCATTAATGTATGCACAGCGCAACTATAATTTGATTGGTTGCAAGCAGACTTTGATTAGAGAAACAGAATAACTCGAAGGGAAAAAAACGTGCACAGAGGTTGTTGCTGACTGTCTCGATTATCTGCATGGCTGAATCAAACGTGGCTGTCATTGAACACCGAACCGCAATTACTAAAATCCACATAATAGCCCACAACTCAAATAATTAATTTCCTCCGTTCCGAAGAGTAGGTCTACAGGAGAAAACAAATACCGTTGTCGTGACAAGTAGTAAACAATGATGGGTGTTCGTCAATTATCTTAATTGGAAAAAACCCGAAAGAAACAAAAAAAGGTAAATGGAAAACAAGACCGCAAATACTCACCTTTGGTCGTGTACCTGCATTATGCAATGTGCGCGTGGGTTGCGAGTGTGTATGAGAGAGAGAGAGAGAGAGAGAGAGAGAGAGAGAGAGAGAGAGAGAGAGAGAGAGAGAGAGAGAGAGAGAGAGAGAGAGAGAGAGAGAGAGAGAGAGAGAGAGAGAGAGAGAGAGAGGCACAGAGAGAGGGGGGGGCAAAGAGAGAGAGAGAGAGAGAGGGAGAGGGGGGGGGGGCACACAGAAAGAGCGTGCAAAACTACAAAGCTTTCATACTAATTGAGAGAGAGAGAGAGAGAGACAGACAGAGAGAGAGAGACACAGAGAGAGAGAGAGAGGAGGGGGAGAGAGAGAGAGAGAGAGAGAGAGAGAGAGAGAGAGAGAGAGAGAGAGAGAGAGAGAGAGAGAGAGAGAGAGAGAGAGAGAGAGAGAGAGAGAGAGAGAGAGAGAGAGAGAGAGAGAGAGAGAGAGAGAGATCATTTTACGGCAGCCATATTTTAATACATTATTTAAGACACGAAATGTAAGACATGGAATGTATGTTGCTCATGGACACACACAAGCACATTATGCATACACACCGCCCCCTTCCCACACACGCACACTGTCTGTCTGTCTCTCTCTCTCTCTCTCTCTCTCTCTCTCTCTCTCTCTCTCTCTCTCTCTCTCTCTCTCTCTCTCTCTCTCTCTCTCTCTCTCTCTCAGCAGAATATTGTAGAAAGGGGAGAAAGGGGGTTACAGAAATTTTAAAAACATTGCGTAAACTTAATGCTATTGATTCAAATATATTTTGGAAGCTCTTTAATACTCAGATTTAACCAGTTCTGACTTATAGGTAGAAATGTGGGGAATTTATAATAATATTGATTTGGAAAAGGTACATACATTTGCTATGAAAGGCTTCTTAAATGTCCCATTGCACAGTTCGAACACAGTAGTATATGGAGAAACAGGAAGGTACCCTCTGAATGTTAGAACCTATGTTAAATGCATAAAATATTGGCTCAAGTTGTTAAAACTACCTATATCCAGACTTAGTAGACAGGCGTATCAAATGCTATTGAACGAACATGAGAAAGGGAAAGAAAATTGGGTATATTGTGTGAAAAATATTTTAACTACTCATGGGTTTGGAATTGTATGGCTATGTCAGGGTGTGGGAAGTGAGGAGGGATTTATCATGGAATTTAAAAACATAATTATTGCTTCCTATCAGCAGACCAGACTGACTAGAAGTGGATCTCTGTCCCGGAGTGGTAGCGTGGAGTCGCCAGATGATCGTCCTTCTGCATCGTCCACACCTTCTTCGGAGCCTACACTGAGTGAACTGTTGAAAGCCATGGAGAACATGAAGGAGGAGATGAAGGACGAGATGAAGACCCAAACTGCAGAGGTGAGAAAGGACGTACAATACCTATGTGACGACAATGCAGATTTCAAGAAGGAACTGACGGATTTGAGGAAAGAAGTGACTGATTTGAGAAAAGAGAATCATGACTTGAAAAAGAAGAATGGTGAGCTGTGTGAGAAAGTGGTAGAATGTGAGAAGAAAATTGATGACCTTGAGTGCCGTTCAAAGCGCAACAACCTCATTTTCTATGGGCTACCCAGGGTACAGAACGAAACCCCAGCAGACTGTGAAGGCCTTCTGCGTGACGTGTTCACGGACAAGCTGGACATGCCGGAGGACGTGCCGCTGGACCGGGTGCATCGCCTCAACGCCAAGCCAGACTCCCCCGTCAACGCCTGCTTCACCTACTTCAAGCAGAAGAGTAAGGTCCTAAAGCTCAAAGCTAAGCTAAATGGTTCTAGGAGAGGACTTTTCCAAAGAAGAGAGGGACATAAGAAAGAGGCTGAATCCGCACCTAAAGACAGCCAGACAGAACGGAAAAAGGGCCTCCATGATATTCAACTACCTTCTGATTGACGGGCAGAAGTTTACTGTGGATAGTTCTGATAATCTTGTCCAATTAAACTAAGGAGCCGGCCGGCCTGTGTTTAGATGGCGGACACATTTTGGGTGAGAGCAAAATAAAGTTGTATCACCTGTTTGAAACAACACCGGTATGTTCTGACTGTGCGTGTGACAAAGAGAGAGAGTGTGATTTTGCACATGAATTTAGTGATGCTGTTCGTGATGATAGCAGTGAGGGTGGAAGGTTAGGGGGGAGGGAGAATTTGTGTGGTGTTCATACCTCGCCAAACATCGTCTAATTTCTCTAGATAGCGGTCGCCGCGCGAATAACGCTGACGGCAAACGGTGCCTAAGAAACACTTTAGAAAACGTTTGCGGAAGAATATTACAAGCTCTTGTCTGATTGGTCCAAATTTTTATTATTTTTTTATTTTAAACAAACTTGAATGGACCAATCAACAACACAGACAGTTGTTGTCAATGGTTCTTCATCTCTTCCAAAAGGTCTTCAGTTCGGTGTGCCCCAAGGTTCAGTCTTAGGCCCTATCCTTTTTAGCTTTATACCCAACCTCTCTCCGCTATCATCAACCAGCATTCTCTTCTGCATCATAGCTTTTCTGATGGTAATCAGCTGTGCATTTCTGCCCACCTGAGTCAGTTAGATCATATGATTTCTTCTTCTAAGTTGTGCATTTCTGCTGTTAAAACATTGATGTTCTATAACAAACTGCAACTGAGTGCTGAAAAGACAGAGATGATTCATGTAGCCTCTAACCACACAATTAAAACTCAGGTTCTCCCAGGTTCTGTCGACATTGATGGCACTGAGATCAAGCTATCAACATCTGTCCGCAATCTAGGTGTTACTTTGGACTAAACACTTTCTTTCAAACGGCATGTTTCCAATGTTTGCAAGTCTTGTTATCTAGAACTTCGAAGAATTAGTTCAAACCGCCGTTTCCTCTCTCAAGATGCCCTGAAGACTCTAGTCTGTGCTTTTGTTCTGTCTCGCCTTGACTACTGTAACTCACTTCTTGCTGGCTGTCCATCAATTCTCATCTCTAAGCTCCAACGGGTCCAGAATAATACTGCTCATCTCATTTCTCGCTCCCCTAGGTACGATCATATCACGCCGGTTCTTCATTCCCTACATTGGCCTCTAGTTCAATCACGTATTGACTACAAAATTCTCCTCCTTGTCTTCAAGTCACTGAATGATCAGGCTCCCTTATATATCTCTGATCTCCTTCATCTCTATGTCCCAGCTCGCCAACTACGTTCGTGTTCTGATTCTCGTCTCCTCATCTAGAACTTCGTACGTGCGTGTGTGTCTGTTGTGCGTGTGTGTGCGTATGTGAGTGTTTCAATGCTGATTGTAAAGCGCTTTGTGCTCGATAAAAAGCGCTATATAAGTATCCGTTTATTATTATATTATTATTTCCCGTCCCTCCGCCCGTCTCAAATCTGCTGGCCAACGTTTGTTTCATGTCAAGCACCATCTCTTTGGAATTCTCTGCCTTCTCCTCTCCCACACTCCAACTCAGTCTCCTCATTCAAAACCCATCTTTTTCCTGCTGCACCCTAAATATTTGATCAGTTGTCTATCGTTGTGTGCACGTGAAAGAAGATTGAATAGGAGGTTTGTGTTGTGTTTTATGGTGTGTGTGTGTGTGTGTGTGTGTGTGTGTGTGTGTGTGTGTGTGTGTGTGTGTGTGTGTGTGTGTGTGTGTGTGGTGTGTGTGTGTGTGCACCCTGTTTTGATCAGTGTGTGTTGTGTGCACGTGTGTGTGTGTGTGTGTGTGTGTGTGTGTGTGTGTGTGTGTGTGTGTGTGTGTGTGTGTGTGTGTGTGTGTGTGCTGCGGTGTGTGTGTGTGTATGTGTGTGTGTATGTGTATGTGTGTGATAATGCATGTGTGCGTACATGCGTACGTGTGTGCTTGTGTGTGTTTTGGTTTTGTGTGTTGTGTGTGCACGCATGTGTATGTGTATGTGTGTATCTGTATGTATGTGTGTGTGTGTGTGTGTGTGTGTGTGTGTGTGTGTGTGTGTGTGTGTGTGTGTGTGTGTGTGTGTGTGTGTGTGTGTGTGTGTGCGTGCGTATGTACGTTGTGTGTGAGTGTACTAGTATGTGTATCCTCTAACGTTTGTGTATGTGTGTTGGTGTATGTGGTCATTCCGTGCAACTGAGTTGCTATGGCTTACTGAATGAAAGATGAATAATGAGTCGGTGTTGATAAATGTGTGTGTGTGTGTGTGTGTGTGTGTGTGTGTGTGTGTGTGTGTGTGTGTGTGTGTGTGTGTGTGTGTGTGTATGTGAGTGTGTGTGTGAGTTGCGTTTTTGCTAGTTTGTGTCATTCATAAACACTCTTTTTGTTGTAAACTTGTTGATGAATATTCGATTGTAAAGCGCTTTGGGCTCATTTGAGGTAAAGCGCTATGTAAATGTACTATTATTATTATTATTATTATTATTATTATTATTATTACTGACCAATGCAACAATTAGTAATTAGAAATACGACTGTTGCGAAAGGTTTCTAGTTTGTCGAAAAACAAATAGGGTTTGTGCTACAGTTAATTGAGAGCCAATGAAATCAATACCTCTCACTCCATTTTTACGCCGTGGGCAAAATTGCACGACAGGATTGTTAAATAGTCATAAAATGCTCTTTGACTTTGACATTGAATCTGTACACAGTCACTTTAATTACGTGAACTAAGCCTACTCTCAATATTGGCAGTGTGTCCTTAATTAAGGGCTTTTTTTTAATTTAAAATCATAAATTGGCATAAGCTTAAAGGTGGACCCTGACGGATGAGCTTTTGCAAGAAACACGTCGATAGGCTATCACCAGAAAGACAGCCTTTTCAAGGATCGGAACACTCACTTTGCTCTGGTTTCCTAGAAACCAAACCGTCAAAACGGCGATTCCTCCTTGGCGGAGATGTGCGTGATAGAAGCCATTTTGGATGGGGTGGGTAGAGGCCACTGAGACTGGGTGAAGCTTTTTTTTGTAGTGCAGTAAAAAAAAAAAGGAGGGGAGCTATTTTCTTTGTTGTGAGCAAAACTCCTTAAAGCAAACTGTATAAATTTATAATAATTTAAAAACTTAAACGGCTTGTATTATTACAAGTTCGTGCAAGCGATTTGGTCTAAACTCAGGCGGCCATTAAAAAAGAGAAGGCGCATGCCTAAAAAAATAAACGGCTTGTATTGTGAAAATTGCGTGCAAACGATTTGGCCTAAACTCAGGCGGCCTTCTGTCATTGAAGGAATTTGACTTCCAGCACCTCCGCCAAGGAAGAGCCGCCGATTTTGACGGTGTGATTTCTGGGAAACCAGATGCAGAGCAACGTGAGTGTTGCGATCCCTGTAAAGGGTGTTTTCCTGGTGATCTCAACGTGTTTCTTGCAAACACTCATCCGTCAGAGTGCCCCTTTAATGCTAAAGTGAAAGTCATAGTGGCCTACAGTTAACATTTTTGGAAGGCAACACTAGGAAATCATTTAACAGATTTATGAGTTATCTTTGTGAAGAACAATGACTCTCAATCTAGCAAGGATGGCTCTGTCTCTCTGTACTGAATCCTTGAAGACTTGTTGGCGTTGGGGGTTATCAACTATTATTGTACTGACGTCCTCCCGGCCGACAGAGAGAGAGAAAGGGAGAGAGAGAGAGAGAGAGAGAGAGAGAGAGAGAGAGAGAGAGAGAGAGAGAGAGAGAGAGAGAGAGAGAGAGAGAGAGAGAGTGAGTGTGTGTGTGTGTGTGTGTGTGGAGGGGGGGGGGGGGGGAGAGGGGAGCTATATCCACATTTTCGCCCGTTTGTTTTGAGTCAACGCGCGTACGTCAGAATCCGTATGACGTTTTATATAAGTGTCTGTTTATTATTATTATTATTAAAATTTACTGAAAGCGAGAAAATTGATTGAAGAGAAGGAGCTAAGTAAAAGATGGCGCGAAATGGCACTATATAAGAGGGTGGCGAAATGGCACTACTTGACATATGGCTAGATGGGAAAGGTCATAGCATAGCCAGACACGACTGTCAGACAAGGAGAAGGATCATTCTGCTGCTTCTGTGAGGTTTTGTGCCCAACACAGCATGCTACCTACACACACACACACACACACACACACACACACACACACACACACACACACACACACGCGCGCGCGCGCGGACACAAATATCTCACACTCCCTCGCACACATATCTCTCTCCCTTCATTTCCTCCCTCCTCCCTCCTCCCTCCCTCCCTCCCTCTCTCTCTATCCTAACTGATGAAGCCGACCATCCATCAAAGGATTGAGGACAGTTTCTAGGCTAAATGCTCCCAAACAAATCGGAACCAATGTAATCGATTTACCCTGTTCTCTATTTACAGTCAATCAGTCAGTCAGTCAGATTCGTGTCTGTTATCGCAACGTCATTGAGCACTGTGCTTACCATTACTTTGCATTCGTTATAATCAAACACAGTTGTCACGAAACAGAGTCATTCGTTGTAACGTTCAGTTTTATAACTAACGCAATTTCTTTCTGTTATTTTTGTTGTTGTTTGTGTTGATGTTATTGTTTGGGTTTTTTGTTCTTGTATTTTTTAGAAGAAAGGAAAGAAAAAGAACAGAGGAAGTCTGTAGGGTAAGACGGGGCAAAAAGCCCATGGGCGGGTAAGAAGCCCATGCCAATTATCTCATGAAATGAAGCAAATTTCAGTCAAATTTTGCCCATGAGACGAGTGTTAATGTTTAGCGTTCGTCTCATGGGCAAAATTTGACTGAAATTTGCTTCATTTCATGAGATAATTGGCATGGGCTTCTTACCCGCCCATGGGCTTTTTACCCCGTCTTCACATAAATATAGATTCTGAAACAAGTTGATAGGAATCTTAAACATTCAAAATGGTGGTTGCAGTGGCTGCTTGAAAATACGCTTGGTGCAGCATAGAACAATACTTACTTTTTTGGTGTGTGTTTTTTCTTCAAATACTTACTTTTATCTTAAAATTCGTTTTAAGATCTTTAAGATTCTTTAATCAGCCAATGCATCAGGATACAAAGGAAATCGTTTTGGTTTTGCACAAGACACAATCCAACAACAACGAAAGCATGCACATGGATGGACAACCAATATAAGAGGGGAAAATGGTAACAAAATCAGATTACATAATAATGTATTTCTCCCTCAGATTATCTCTTACTCTCAGATACACATCTACACATACACCAACACACACACACACACACACACACACACACACACACACACACACACACACACACACACACACACACACACACACACACACACACACACACACACACACACACACACACGTGTGTATACACATTTATACCAACACACACTGTTGCTGTTGAGATCCAAAAAATAAACTGATAATAAACTAGACAACCACTGTTTATCCTTTTGTTCAATTGCTCACCAAGACTGTGTAGTGGATTTTTCTAATGGTCTGATCTCAAAAGACGTTCTTTGCGAGTGGTAATAACGGTCATTGTAGCTCATAGTTGGAATATGTATTCATAGATAAATCGAACAGTTCATTTTTCTTTTTAATTGACCCTGATGCAATAGCTTACGCTTATGCAGTTGTTTTCATATTCTTTTCTTCTCTCACTCCTGTTAGTGTTTTAGCTTGTCCAAGAAGGACAAGGGTACTTGCCGATGAAAAGCTCTAGAGTTATCCCTCTTTTGACACCTAAACGCAATGGGAATTGTTCGGAAATAATTAAGGGGAGTAATTTCATGGTGTGTGGGGGGGATTTTGCCTAATTCAATCGCTCAAACATGGGAAGCCACTACCATCAGCTCTCGTAGCCTATCGACTCGTGTGTTTGAGCAGACATACAGCACTTAGAACACCGTGCGTCATTCTAAACATTTATGTCATTTATATTTTTACGTCACATTCTATCAGTTTGTGGCCACTGGCCATCCCTAATTTTTCTTTAAAAAATGTCTGCAAGTCGCTGACTTGATTCCAGCGGTTTCAGGCTTCGACGCCATTGTTGCTATGGCATTTGACCGAGTAATGGAGGTAAACAACTCTAATTTTCACGAAGTGCTCTCCCCTAGGTTTTTTTCCGAAAATCGTCTATTGACATAATGCGATACTTTTTCGTAAAGGTACACACAGGCGCTATGTTACCGTAGAAAGCTTCTGTAGGGTAGCTTTCCAAAATGATTTGATACTAATAAGTTGCACGGATATAGCCAATATAAGCACCAAAGCAAAAATTAGTTTTGACAATATATGAGAAAACAAATAGCTTCGATGGTGGCCAATAACTTTCTTTTACCAGTGCGTAGTAAAACGGTTTTGCTTTCTGGGGGGAAAATGTAGAAAAGATCAAGAGCAAATTCATGAAGCACAGACAGCGGATATTATGTGATATGCTACAGGATCTGCAAAATGGAGTCAACTCCTTTGTGTCGGTGGCACAGAAAGGCAATATGAAAACTAGTACTCGATTTGTTGCGCAATAACTTTGGAACAGGGTCGGTAGTATCAAACCTGTAATAGCCGCAACACGTTGGTCGATCAACAAGTAACTGTTTCATCTTACAAAAAAGACACCCAGTATATGTGTTTATGATTCTTTTGAATCCTCAGACTCAATAGTATTGCTAAAGTCTGGACAATAACGCAGCTTGTTTTTTTATACACCAATGGTTACGGGAAGGCAGGGCAGGTAGTGTTAACACTTTTAAAAAAAATATTTTCGATCTGAAGCACTCATATATTCATGAAAGCGTCTACAAATGTTTCCAAACAAATATATATATGTAATCCTTTTTCCATCACAATAAGCCCTTTGCTCAAATGGCCTTTATCATTGGTTGACATTAGCCTGTAGTAGGGGCCAACAGTAACATGAGAGCTGTACAATGGATGATCGAAAACCACAGTACAGTTTAGTCTCTTGTGGAAGACTATCACTCTCGAACGAGGGGGCCCTTGCACCGGCTCTGGTGCTGCAGCCAAAGGGATGGGCTGGCCTTTTGGGGACCTTCCTCAACGCCAGCTGTGTCCTCAAATCCCTTTGGCCGAGGGAGTGGGGATGTACCCTGGGCAAGGCATCTCCACTATAAACAAATTCTCGCCCAGCCCGCCAGAATAGTATCTGCCCACTCTGCTATCTGGCAGTCATTGTCGGAAACGACAGACTAGCATACAAATTTGATTTAATCATCAACTTGTCATCGTTATAAAGGACAAACAACATGGAACTCAAATTGACCCTACCTACCCCACTGTGGAGCATGATACGTCACAGGTACATTCATCAGCAACTAGTGAGCAAGAACTGAATGCAACTATATAAAACAAGACACCAATGTATTTCACAGATACATTCATCAGCAACTAGTGAGCAAGTATATAACAAAATACACCAATGTATTTCACAGGTACATTCATCAGCAACTAGTGAGCAAGTATATAACAAAATACACCAATGTATTTCACAGGTACATTCATCAGCAACTAGTGAGCAAGTATATAACAAAATACACCAATGTATTTCACAGGTACATTCATCAGCAACTAGTGAGTAAGTATATAACAAAATACACCAATGTATTTCACAGGTACATTCATCAGCAATTAGTGAGCAAGTATATAACAAAATACACCAATGTATTTCACAGGTACATTCATCAGCAACTAGTGAGCAAGTATATAACAAAATACACCAATGTATTTCACAGGTACATTCATCAGCAACTAGTGAGCAAGTTAGGCTTTAAACCCTTCCAATTAGGTAAGCGTACATGGTATTTTAAAACACAAATATTGTTTCCATGCAGTGTTCTTTTTTTTCTGTAGTTACATCCCTTCGCTAATGATTGGGATAATTAGTTCTCTGCATTTTTTATGTTTAAATTTGATGTATGCATATATAGCTTTTTATGTGTGTGTATGTGAGAGAGTATTGATTGTGTAAGGTTGGTTTGTGAGGCACTATATACCGCTATGTTTCTCTCTGCTGGTTATGTGTGTAATGTTTCATTTGGAAGTAGTTACATGTATTATGTAACAATTTCATGTACCCCCTGGGGGGTTTTGGAAATAAACTTACTTTGACTTTGACTTTGACTTTGAGAAAACACAACAGCAACACCACACGATTTATATTTAAAGCATGCTACCAATTTCTCACTACGCTTTACTTGATTATTGACTTGTCATAGATTATTATAATTACAAAAAGGTGATCAATTCACGTTGTCAAAATCGCAGACATCTCTACAAAGTTGATTTAGAATCATAATCAAGTCTTCGTGTGCCTTTAACCCTTTCACCGCCAATGTCGCATTTTTGCACCACAATGGTTTAACACCCATGTCACTAAAGCGCATCAAGTCAGGGCCTGTTATGTGAAGACCCTATTTTCTTAATTTTTGGAGACCTAATGCTATGAATGTCACAAATAAATTCGCAATATTGCACTTTTGTTTCTCAACCCTGATACGTTAAATGGTATTTTTTGGCTGAAAAATGACTGGCGGTGAAATGGTTAAAATACTGGTTTAAGGACTAAACCTTGATAGTATCTCTACAAAATAGGCCCTCTAATGCACATGTAAATCGTAAGTCGTATTGCACTCATGCATTGTTGGGTAAGATTTATATTTTTTAAATTAAATTAAAAATGAACTAAATATTGTTGTACTGGTGTATCTCACTGGAGGTAGACAGGACGCCGGTTAAGATGACCAGGGTGAAGAAGAATCTGAAGAGCAGCTTGTCCAGGGTACGGCTGACTCTCTGCCAGGTCATGTCCTGGGGCTGTCTGTAGGCCTCCTGCTTCTCCTTCTTCCCCTGGACCCAGTTGTCCAGGTGAGATTTCAGCCGACCGCGTATCACTTCTGCTCCGAAGAAATCAGCAGAGGTGTCGGTTGAGTTCACCTGGCGTGTTCGGCTCATGGATGTGCGTCCCTTGGAAGGAGGATCCAGGCACATCAGCAACTCCAGACGGACGATCACAGACTGGAGGGTGGGAGGCACGGGGTGCTTGATGGAATCACGATGGAAGAGACGCAGGGAGAGGATGCAGAGGAGGACGTAAAGAGCGGATAGGATCAGCAGGAAGGACAAATACATTGTCATGATGGACAAGGTCTCTGAGGACGAAGGGAGGAGGTCAACGATGAAGCTCATGAACACTCCGAAGGTCAGGAACGAGGTCACGGAGTAGGACAGCCGCTCACCTGCAAAATGAACAATTATTAATTGTAAGAAGATTGGGATCTAGAGAGAACAAAACTGCGGCAAACTTAATGTCTGTCTTTTGAATTAGGAAAGTAAATGAAAATGTCCCAATAAAAACTGGGTCAGTAAATCCATCAGTCTCGACAATTGTTGCATCACGCGCGTAAAAGAAATACAGTACGTGGATTCTTTTTCATTTTGTGGTAAATGAACTGTTTGCCTAGAAAGCACTGACACAGTGCAACTTCTATATAGATAGGAAACCCGGTTTTCATGCGTTATACGTTTAGGACAATAAGTAGTAGGTCTAAGCATAGAAACAGTACAAACCTACGCCTAAAAGGTGAATAAGTTTTCATTTGTTTCAAACTCGCCAGAAGCAAACATGTAATGCAAATTGAAAGAGGGGGGAATTCGTATTCAAGGCCGAAATCAGTCCCATTGCTTGTGTTGTCTACCTGGACAGGAAAGAATTAACAAACTTAGTCAACTGAAAGTTTAAGGACATTATTTTTAGAGTAATACTCTAACTGTCCCATGATTCTATTAATCAAAACTGTCTTTAATATTGACTTTTAATCTTCTTAATCAAAGAGCACAGACATAAACAAATACTTTTGAAAAATTGGTGCTTCGACATGGTACATGATTACTTTAAAATGTTAGGACATTGTTTTGAGATAACACCCCCGTGCACACAATGTGCTAAAAAATAGTAAAAACTGAAAACTAGCATTAACACCAAATTTAAAAGGAAGTTCTAAATGATATATTAACCCTCCACCATAACTTTAATTTGATCATTTAGTCCGTGTATGACTTCATTGAACTGTGCTAATAACAAACAGACAGACCAACAAATGATCAGACAAAGCCACAAACAGCACCTTCTTGAAGGTAATAATGATCAGATTACATTGGATAAGAATACAAGCAAGCCTGAACCCTAAAAAATATTTTTTAATCTACTGTCAGCATATTTCAGCTTTATGCCTTATTTTAATAGCTGTGTGTCTATAGTTGTAAGGTAAACGAAAATTGAAAGATTCCTTTCTTTCTGTCTTTCTTTTCAAAAGATTGCTCACGTTAATTTCTTTTATCAGTTCAAATTTCCGATCAGAGCCATTTCGCTAATGAATCTTGAATCAAGAAGAACATAACTTGTTTTCGTACCAAAATCCAAAATGCATAACAGAACATACCTGATTCGGACGGAATGGTGAACACAAACACGTTGACAAGGCCCAGCATTGCAATAGGCATCAGCACCGTCAGCATCAGCAGCAAGGGTCTTCTCTGCAGAGTGACTTCGAAGAACACCATAGACACCGTATAGTCACCATAGGTCATATTGTCGGTCCAGGATCTGGATTCGATCAGAGCCCACTCTCCGTTTTCCTGGTAAGCAATCATCTGAATGTAAGGCAGCACCGAGTTCAGGATCACGTCTGCATTACTGTGCCCCCAAGAGAACAGCTCCCATCTACAATGCTGCGAATCAAACGGGAAAAAGGTGATATCCAGCTTGCAAAATGTTTCAAAGCGTTCACCCGGGTACCAAAACACTACGCCATTGCTAGTAAGATCCATTGCAACGTATTCTTCGCCGACGGGCTCGATTTCTTTCACAGAGTTCATGACCGTCAGTTTTGGCCTCCACATTTTCTCAGACAGGGGAATGATTGACGAGACCCCTCCATAGTCCTCCGGGTCCCACGTCATGTAGTCGTTCTGCCAGTACACGCTCATCCAGCCGTTGCTGACCAGTTTCTGGCTGGCAGTGTCAAGGCTCACGATGGAGATGAGCTGGAAGCTGATGTTGACCTTGGTGGGTTCGGACATGTTGCTGACAGGACGCACGTTAGGGTTCAAGGTCAGCAGGTCGTCGTGGAGTTGGCTGACGTTGAGGGCTGACTGACACAGGCACGTGCCCGTCAGCAACGTCAGGTGAACAGCGAGCAGTGTGGGTTTCATTTTCGTCCTGTTTTCTGAAGAGAAACAAATCACAGCATAGATTGTTTGTCAAGACATGTTATTATGAACACGATTAAGAACATAAGCTTATGCAAAGAGACAGAGAACTAGAGACAGATAGCAAAACAGGCTGATGATACAATTAGGCCTAATGAAGCCAATAAACATGAAACTATAAGCAATGGTCAATAGTGTCTGTCACTCAACATTTTGAATGGTAGCTAGAGAATAAAAAACCCAAAGAGTTGTTTTGAGATACAGACACAAATTCATTATTGAAATAAATCACGTCACAATATAATTATGCCTTTTTCTTTGCTTGTAAGCTATGCCACAAGTATGTTGTGCGTTAGGTTTCAATGGTCAAAACGTAAAATAATTTATATAAAGGTGTTTTTATATATATATAAAGGTTGCTTCAACTAATACAAAAGATTGTTTTGTTTCGCATATGAAAACAAAATTAATATACGTCAATATAATATTGCATAATACACGTTTGGGTTTACTCGAATCGCTTTTGCTTACAAAATTGTCCGGTCTCTTAATAGTCAATAACAGGATTTGTCAAATCTTGTTTTTTTTAAATCCCTATGCTGTATATTATTGACTGATCGTTCTCTGCAGATTTTGCGTTTGAATTATTGCCTTCTTTTATCTGAAGTGTCAGCCTCATTTTCCTCCACTTTAAACTGTCATATAATGTTTAAAAAAAACTTTCCCTACCACCAAAAGAAAGAAACATATGTACGAATAAAGACAAATATTCAATTCTTAACACACAAATAGAAACAACTTTTTTGCAACATTTTCAGTCTTATTATAATAATGCCTTCAACGCATACTGGCTATGTGTGTTACGTTATTTGAAAATAAAAACATAATATGCTTTGTAGTCAAACAGTATACTTTTACTCCTTTTTTCACGATAATCTAATCTGGAATTAAAAACCATTCACAATAACCGAGCGAATACAGTAGTAACTGGTTTTCAAATCAATAAAATGGATTGCCTACGGTAGGCCTATCTACTGCTTTTCAATAAACATAAATAGGCTACAAATGGCGCACATTTTGCGTTTAACAACAGAATCAACGAAATCATTCCAAAGTCTGTTTTGACCTACATGATATTAATTCTGAACAGTAGATCATCTCACATGTATAGCCTACAACAAATGCACACAGAACACAGCTTACATGCAAACACCACCATCTGCACGATTCACACTACTTAAAACAACTGACAGCTCCTTCGAATACCCAGCGCTTAGAGTGTATGCAGCTAACAGAGTTGATGCCTGCATCAAATGTGCACACGCGCATTAATGTATGCACAGTGCAACTATGTTTTGATTGGTTGCAAGCAGGCTTTGATTAGAGAAACAGAATAACTCGAAAAAGAAAAAAACGTGCACAGAGGTTGTTGCTGACTGTCTCGAATATCTGCATGGCTGAATCAAACGTGGCTGTCATTGAACACCGAACCGCAATAACTAAAATCCACATACTAGCCCACAACTCAAATAATTAATTCCTCCGTTCCGAAGAGTAGGTTTACATGATAAAACAAATACCGTTGTCGTGACAACAAGTAAACAACTATGGGCGTTCGTCAATTACGTTAATGGGGTTTGCGAGTGTGTATGAGAGAGAGAGAGAGAGAGAGAGAGAGAGAGAGAGAGAGAGAGAGAGAGAGAGAGAGAGAGAGAGAGAGAGAGAGAGAGAGAGAGAGAGAGAGAGAGAGAGAGAGAGAGAGAGAGAGAGAGAGAGAGATGCATCATTTTACGGCAGTAATATTTTAATACATTATTTAAGACACGAAAATAATCATACATGGAATGTATGTTGCTCATGGACACACACAAGCACATTATACATACACACCGCCCCCCCCCCCCCCCCCCTCACACACACACACACTGTCTGTCTCTCTCCCTCTCTCCCCCCCCCCCCCTCTCTCTCTCTCTCTCTCTCTCTCCCTCTCCCTCTCAACTAGCACGCACGACTCAATGTACAGATACACAGATACACACATAAACGCATACATTTAAGCAAACACGTGCAGGCCATTACATGCAAACATACACACATTGCAAACATTTCAGCGCGTGAGGCTATCGTTCTAACAGACGTGATGATAGTTTGGTCATTGTGACGTCACTAATACGGAGCCGCCAAAGATCAAAGATTCGGAGATTCGTGATTCGGACAGTCGTGGCGTTCCCGTTGTGTGGTGGAAGTCGGGTAATGGGATGTCATGGGGGTGAGCTGTTTACTCATCTGCTCGAGGGAGAAATTGCCTGAGCACAGCGTTTTGTAGCGCTTTGTAAGAATCATCAGAGGTTGATAAGATAACGGCAGTTGCAGGAATATACATTTTCGTATGTCAGAACGAATATGAGATTTTCTTGACGATTTGCGATTGCACGCAATACGTTTACCACAACCAAATAAGTTTCTGTACTTCTTTTGTTTTTAATAGCGCCTTTTCATAATTTTTAACAACATCCACTGTTACAGTCAGAATTCTATTTTTAGAAATTGTCTTCTTTTGGGCTTTGTTTGTTTGTTTGTTTGTTGCTTTTTTTGTATTATTACTGTACCTGTGAGTGGTCAGGAAATGCGCGCGCTCACGAGCATATATCCACGCATTCATTATTCATTTAGATTTCCAACCACATTGTCCGCCCTTATACCAATCAAAACATGTTTTGGTCATGAGTGAGAATCATCCATATTCATTGTCGTTTGCATTACAAGTAAGGAAACAGCAATGTTTTTCGCCTCCGCCGAGGAGGTTACACATTCTTGCCTTTGTCTGCATGTCTCTCAGTTTTCATCAATGTTCAAAAATAATTTGCAGGTTTAAATGAAATTGTACACAGGGATGAGATATCACCTTCATACTTAAAGTTAAAACCCTTTTTCTTTTTAATTATAAATTTGGGGTAAATTTGGATTGCTATTTAAAATACAGAAAATGTTATTACGTTATGTCGTTTCGAATGTGTTGCTATAGTTAGAACATGTACAACCAATCAGTTTCGAACTTCGTTTTACGCGCCTCACACCAACACGATAACAATTTTGTATTTTTTAAAACATCAAGACTTGGCAAACAAAATTGCCGATTGGTTAAAGTCAAGGCTAATCTCCCAGCATAGGTTTGAATCTCGTCCTAGTTATTAAAAAAAATATGCCTAAATTGCTTTTTTTTCTCGTTTTTCCTCTTTGCTTCTTAATAGATTTAAATGAATTAAAAGTGCGTTGCAAACAAAACAAAAGTGAGTTGCGCTTCTAGACAGACGTTTGCATTCTGTCAGTGCTGTCTATGTTTTGTTCTGGTCCCTCGGAATTGCAGAGAGCCATACCCATCCATTTACCTGTCGGATAACAGGGTCTGATCGTGAAAGACAGGATGGTTATAAGTCATTCATTTGTGGACTATGTTGGTGCGCTGGTTCATTGCTCGTCAACAGTAAAGGTTTATTCAGGCCTGAAACAATTTCAAGCTTACAATGCAGTGTTAATGGACCCTCTCTCTCTCTCTCTCTCTCTCTCTCTCTCTCTCTCTCTCTCTCTCTCTCTCTCTCTCTCTCTCTCTCCATCCCTCCCCCCCCTCTCTCTCTCTCTCTCTCTCCCTCTCCCCCTCTCTCTCTCCATCCCCCCCCCCTCTCTCTCGATTTGGATGTGGTCTATCCATTGTCCACTGATAGTGACAGGTGAATCATGGGAATCTGAGATTCTTAGCCAATGAAATCAAAGCTGAATGTCCGTCTCTGCACAAGCAGCATAAGCATTGCGAACGCCATTGTCAATTTTGTCGCAGACTGTAAGCCCATTGAATTGAAAGAAGATATCACCTAAAACCTAGGAACCTTCTGTTGCATTGAAGAAAGGTAGGAAATATGTGTGTGTATTTGTGTGTGTGTGTGTGTGTGTGTGTGTGTGTGTGTGTGTGTGTGTGTGTGTGTGTGTGTGTGTGTGTGTGAGCGTGCGTGCGTGCGTGCGTGCATGTGTGTGTGTGCGCGCATGTGTATACATGTGCGTCCGTATGTGTGTGTTTGTGCGTGTGTGTGCGTGCGTGTGTGTGTGAGTGAGTGTGTGCACTGTCTGCCTGTCTGTGCATGTGCCTGCATTCGTGTGGAACTATATTAATGTAATTGTAAAACACCCCTAAACTTTGATAATGATAAAAAGTCATTTTAGACAATGTAAGCTAAAGTCAGATTCACACCGATCAACTTGTTCAAAAACATTTTCAGTTTTGGAAATTGTGTAAACAAAAAAAGGATGTATCATTTAATAACATGTTTTTGTGTGGTGTTGTTGTTCTTGTTGTTTTGGTGTGTGTGTGTGTGTGTGTGTGTGTGTGTGTGTGTGTGTGTGTGTGTGTGTGTGTGTGTGTGTGTGTGTGTGTGTGTGTGTGTGTGTGTGTGTGTGCGTGCGCGTGCGTGTGTGCGTGTGCGCGTGTTTTATTATTGTTTAGTGTTCCACTTTGCGACTCAAACGTTTTTGTTCTGCGTTTCCCATGTCTGATGCGGTTTCACAGAACAATTTGTCTAAATTGCCATCTTAAGGCACTGTGAGAATAAGATTACTTTAGATTCGACCGGCATAATTTCTTCAGGATACTTTCCTTTCAGAACGCTGCAAATCATGAAGCCCACAGTGATCGTTATTCACCTGACGTTGCTCACGAGCACGTGCCTGTGTCAGTCAGCCCTCAACGTCAGCCAACTCCATGACGACCTGCTGACCTTGAATCCCAACGTGCGTCCTGTCAGCAACATGTCTGAACCCACCGAGGTCAACGTCACCTTCCAACTCATCTCCATCGTCAGTCTGGACACTGCCAGCCTGAAACTGGTCAGCAACGGCTGGATGAAAATCTACTGGATGAACCACTACACGACATGGGATCCACAAGACTATGGAGGGGTCACCTCGATTTCTCCGTCAGCTGATAAGATGTGGAGGCCAAGACTGACAGTGAGAAACTCTCTAAAAGAAGTGAAACCCATCGGCGAGGAGTACGTTTTCATGGAGCTACAGAGCAATGGATTGGTGGGATGGTTCCCTGGTGAGCGTTATGAAACGGCTTGCAAAGTGGACATCACGTTTTTCCCCTTCGACATTCAGACATGTACGTGGGAGCTGTTCAACTGGGGAGACAATGCTGGAGGTGTGGTCCTGCATTCTGCATTCTCTGTTATTCAAATGAGCGGCTACCAGGAAAATGGGGAGTGGGACGTAGTTGACACCAAAGCTTGGACAAACCTTGAGGTCTATGGTGGATATCCTGCGTCGAGGCTCTACTTTGAGGTGACTTTGAAAAGAAGGGCAGCGTTGTTGGTCATGACAGTGATGCTGCCACCAGTCGTGCTGTCTTTCGTGAACGTGTTTGTGTTCAAGGTTCCCTCTGAAGCAGGTATGTAATGTAAAGAGTTTTGTTACCTTTATAATTATGAATGCTTTTTAAAAAATAAACATTCTAACAAGCACCACACAGCCTCTTCTTTGTGAAATGCGTCTGCTTAAGCTATGAAATATGCAAAGCAACCATATCACTTGATTATAAGTGTCCTGCAACAAAGTATGAATGTAACTGACGCATTAGTTGTTATAGGACAGCGTTCATCCTTGATCAATGAAAGTGATATCGTGACTTCAAACTCTTTATGAATCATCAATAACCATTTTCCTCAGCTTTTATCAGGTGCTACCTTAATAGGTAGCAGTGTGGTGTGCTATGATGGCAACTGTCTTTTCAAAACGATTCAAAATGTTGCTCATATCCTGAACAAGTAATGGAGATGCTTCTTAAATTTGATCGACAGCATAATGTCAAGGCAGGCACTTGTGCAGGGATGCACAATGCACAGCTCTACTGTATTTGGTTTAAAAAAACCACCCATCACTTTCTCCACGTCCAATGGTTCTGTAAACTCATGGCCGGTTTGCGCTTGTAATCGACTGAAATAGTGTTTGTATTTGCATGTAGCAATAACTAATTAAATGGATGCTTGTTAATGGTCTTAGCCTACATTAAATGGCAATTTTGTAACTGTTATTTTATCCACTGCATTTTATATAGCTTGAATTATCTTACAGGGGAGCGGTTGGCGTATGCCATGACGTCCTTCCTGACGTTTGGAGTGTTCATGAGCTTCATCGTGGACTTCTTGCCGTCAGCTTCACACACAATATCTCTGCTGGCAATCAACTTGACCTGTCAGATGATTTTCTCTGCTCTCGACGTCCTACTCTGCACCCTGTCCCTGCGTCTCTTCTATCGTGATTCCATCAAGCACCCCGTCCCTCCCACCCTCCAGAACTGCGTTGTCCGTCTGGAGATGCTGATGTGCCTGGATCCTCCTTCACAGGAACACAAATCCATGACCCGAACACACCAGGTCATCTCAACGGACACCTCTGATTTCTTCGGAGCAGAAGTGAAAGGCGGTCGGCTGAAAGCTCATCTGGACAAATGGGCCAAGGAGAGGAAGGAGAAGCAGGAGGCGTACAGCCAGCCCCAGGACATGACCTGGCAGAGAGTCAGCCGTACCCTGGACAAGCTGCTCTTCGGAGTCTTCTTTTGTACGTTTATAACATTGAGCACCGTTTCTATGTCGGTTACATTTTATAACTACCACAAGGTCGACTGACATAACCGCGTTCTGTTCGATCCAAGTACGAATCATGTGCATCCGATCTTTTGCCACGAAAAGGCACAATGCAAATAACAAAACAGGCCCAAACAGTGTAGTCTACGCTAACCCTCGTTCATTTTGGATAACTTTTAATATTTATCTAATCCACTGTTTCTTTCTGAGCTCCTTTAGGAAGCACATATGACAGATAGGCTTCCATCGTTTAAAAAGATGGGCTAAAGGAAATAGAAAGAAAATGTAAATAAACTGTGTTACATACCTAAGGCAAATATAGTGTTAACAGCATGTGAAGCCTCAACGATAGGTTCATATCATGATTTGTGACTGTAATGTGTGTACTAGGGCAGTGTTGAATGCATGCCTACAAAGAAGCAAAGAACATTTTATCGAAATCCACGAGGAAGCAAGGAGCAGTTAGTTAGGCTACTTTCCTTTCCGTTAGTATACATCTATTTTGTTTAGTCTGATGGGGGTATTGAAAGACCCGCCACATCAATGAGTGAAAATCACGGGTTTCACAGGTTTATCTCTCTCGCTGGTAAGAAATCTTATTTTGACCAGGTTTGACTCCCATACAAATGCCCCCAAATTGAAAACAAGACAGAGACTTTGAAGAGCAGCCTCATTTTAAACTCGGGGGTCACACATGCCCAGAACAAAAGCAAGCGACTTAAATCTGCCGGGTCAGTGAGTCTTTAATGTGATGAAAAAAAAGTATAATGGTTCCTCTCCAAGGGACCATAGAAATGTTGATGATAACTATTGGTGTTAAATAATTGGTAAACAAAAAACCCACTTAATTTTGTGTGTTGAAAAGACTTCAGAAGAAACAAATATCAATCCTTATATCCTTAGATGTTGAAATCCAGGTTGGATTGAGAACGTAGCTGGCTGCTTTGAACAAAGTTAGTATGCTGTCCATTGTATTCAGATATCACGTACGAATGCAGTTTAATAAATGCGTTTCTATATTATCAGTTATTGGGATTTGCGAGTGTGATATTGCTTTTATCCTATCTCAAGTGGTTTGCTGTTTATCACACGAGGTCGGAGACCGAGGGTGATAAACAGCAAGCCACGAGAGATAGGATAAAAGCAATATCACACTCGCAAATCCTAATAACGGATATATACCGATATTTTACCTATTTCAGGTGATAATCAAACACGCAACGAAGAAGCGAGACGGCCATGCATGCAGATCTAAAATAATACTAACCACTTCACCGTAGCAAGAAAATCCCACTCATCCACAAATAATATAGTTCTCCAAGTTAGAAAGTCGTGAGCTATTTTGATCTTGCACATTGATACATTATGAAAGGAAACTGATTATTAATCGAAACATGAATCTACTAGAATTTGCTGTATAAAAAATAGCCTTTACAATGACATATCCGTTTTACACTGCAATCACAGGCCATAGTTATTGTCATTTCCACAATGACGAACTTTCAATGATGACGTAATTTCAGTGATTGCGTAAGTTCACTAAGATGACGTTTTTTGGTGTCCTGCTCAGAAGGCGCTATTTGCAGTGACACTAACTTGAGCATAGGTTGCCAGCCGCTATTTTTATAATTTGCAATTTCACTAAAAGTTACTATTCACAATTATTTTTTCAATGTAAAATGTTCATCAGAAACAACTTTCTGCATTTATCGGGTTAAGGCATAGGGTTAGGAGTATGTTTGGGCTTTTTGTTTTACTAAACATCACTTGATGCAAATAAAGAAAATATGGCTTGAGTACTGCAGATAGTCGCATGCGATGTGCGATAATGATAATGATATGTCAAGATAAATAACTGTGACGTCAAGTTTCTAATAGCAACGGTGTATTCTTACACGCGTTTACACTAAGCCTATGGGTTAATATACGCAAATGATATGTCAAGACATTGTTTTATATCACACGCTTCAAGGCCTCTAAGCACTACTTGAAGATCGGTATATTTATGCTTGTTGTTATTAATGTTACCCTTTAGCTTCAATTCAGTCGTACTATTAATCCCGTAACACGTTCTCTCAGCACAGTGTCAGAACCATAAACTTTATTGTAAAATCATAATAAACATCGGAGAGGTGTATTAATAAATGGCAGCGATTTAATGCTCCAAAAAAATAGATGATTTTGACAAAAAAACAGATGCTTGTGGCAAAACAAAAGACCATCTAACCCTAACCCTATCCCTAACACTAACCCTATCCCTAACCACGGAAAGAACTAAGAAATAGAGCAGGAGGGTGTAAATCTACATATTTGCCGATAAATCGATGTACAAAGCCATGCACTTATACTATTTTTGTTTTGCTGGAACCATTCCTTTTTTTGGTTGATAAATTTTAAGTATCTTAATAAATTAACACTTTGGTGTATTGTCTCTCTAACTTTTCACCCCTGTTGTGCGCCTCTCGGTGTTATCCCTGAGGATCAGCTACGAGCATTAATGGTTGTTTGTGGTTGCCATGACTACAAATGGAAGCGTTTTGTTTCAAGCATTGTCAATCCTGGGTGAGTTTTTCTAGACGACGGTCGCCGCGCGAATAACTGTTACGCCAAAAGGGGTCTAAGAAACACTTTAGAAAATGTTGGCGGAAAAATATTACAAGCTCTTGTCTGATTGGTAAAAAAAAATTGGTCCATGTAAAGGTCAAGATGTGCCACCCCCCCTACATTTCTCGGTTAATTGTATTTTTCTGTTTTTGCCTTTCTTACCATACATAAAGCTGTATTTTAGGAACATTTTTAGCTAATTACCTTTTTGGAATACTAACCCTAACCCTAACCCTACCCCTAAACCTAACCCTACCCCCCACTATGTACTGCAGTACACCGCGATTTGTCACAGTTGTGGTTCGTTGCGTTTTTCCGTCTTATACGGTGGGGGGTAGGGTTAGGGTTAGGGTTAGGGCTAGGGTTAGGGTTAGGGTTAGTATTCCAAAAAGGTTATTAGCTAAAAATGTTCCTAAAATACAGCTTTATGACGTATGGTAAGAAAGGCAATAACGGAAAAATACAATTAACCGAGATAGGTAGGGGGGGTGGCACATCTTGACCTTTACATGGACCAATCAACAACAAGAAATGCATTAATCCCCTACAAGTCACGTGATAGTTCCGGATCGTTCGCCGTTTGCTCGGTGTTTGGAAATAACAAAACGTCACGCGAACCATTGGCAAACGAAGGGTGTTTCTTAGACTGTTTTTGCCGATTTGAGCGAGCGCAACGTAACGTTAGCCCTTGTGAAACGCCCCTGGTATTCCCTTGGGGCAATTATCGTGTGGTATCAAAGACTACGCATTTCATTAGTTTGAGGGGGGGGGGGGGGGGGGGGGGGGGGGGGGGGGGGGGGGGGGGGGGGGGGGGGGGCGGCTTGCTGATGGGTTAGTTCATTGCTGTTCAATATTTCACGATTCCTGGGTTTTTAGTTGTAGCTTTCAAACTAATCGATCACAATAAACATGGCCACTCCCTATGATTCTGCTCTGGTCTTTGACGTTACGATGAATGATGAATAACTAAGATTGGTGCGTTTTAGAGAATGAGTAGTAGTACTAGTGCGTGCATTGCGCGTGACATGACGGTTATACAGTTACAATTAAGGCCCACTCTCACTGGTCGTGAAAATCACCAGTTTGTCCATTATAATACAGAGTGCGGCTGGGGCTTTATTTGAAGAGAACGTATTTTGACAAGCGCAAAGAGTGTGTATTTGAAGCAAGGTAGGTTAAGTGTGTGTGTGTGTGTGTGCGTGTGCGTGTGCGTGTGCGTGTGTGCGTGTGTGTGTGTGTGCGTGCGTGCGCGTGTGTGTGTGTTCTAATAGTAAGTTAAACAAATTTAAAGAATATTGGGAGTGGTGGAGTAGGGTGGGGGTGGGGGGTACTTATATCATGTACTTATATTTTCGTGTATTTTCTTATCGTTGTGATAATCAGTAATGAAAGTGCATGCTAAATTCTGTACCCCACAGTTTATTGTGGTGAAAAATCTACGACAATGAAACTACAACTTTCGTATTAATTCTTTTGTTGTTATTGAAGGAGTTTATGTTTGACACGTTATGTTTTTATTTTCGTATTCCTCGTCCTCTTACGAGCGTATTATTGGAATAAATGTCATCAGAGATGGGGTTTTTTATTCAATCCTATAATGTGGTTGTTGTGGGTGGTGGTGGTGGTGGTGGTGGTGGTGGTGGTGGTGGTAGTGATGGATTTAGAATAAGCATCGATTTTGTGCTGACATGTTTAAATCGTTTATATACAATAGGGCCTAGTTTCGTCTTTATCGTCATTACTTTTTGTGATTGATCGTTTTCATTGTCCCCAAGTATGGATAAGAAAGAAGCATAAGTAAATATAGCCTTTATGTTTGCATCCATTACCTTAGTCAAATGAAAAGGAAAATCTATTTCATTAAATTAAAATGTTCACTCCAGAATATCAAGCGTGATGAAACCCACACTGATTGCTGTTCACCTGACGTTGCTGACGGGCACGTGCCTGTGTCAGTCAGCCCTCAACGTCAGCCAACTCCACGACGACCTGCTGACCTTGAACCCCAACGTGCGTCCTGTCAGCGACGTGTCTGAACCCACCGAGGTCAACGTCACCTTCCAGCTTTTGTCCATCGTGAGTCTGGACACTGCGAGCCAGAAACTGGTCAGCAACGGCTGGATGAGCGTGTACTGGCAGAACGACTACATGACGTGGGACCCGGAGGACTACGGGGGGATAAAAACGATCGTTCCAGAGTCTGACGCTATGTGGAGGCCGAGGCTGGCAGTCGTGAACACCCTGAAGGACATCGAACCCATGGGTAAAGACCACATCTTCATGACTCTTGACTACGACGGTCTGGTGAGCTGGTTTCCCGGGGAACGCTTTGAAACCTTCTGCGAAGTTGATGTCACTTTTTTCCCCTTTGATTCGCAGACTTGTACGTGGCAGCTGCTCAGCTGGGGAGACACTGTTGAAAGCTTGAATCTGCATCATCTGCTGCCTTACATCCAAATGGACGGCTATCAGGAAAATGGGGAGTGGAATCTTATAGCGTCTGAAGCCCGGGCGAAGATTAAAACCTATCATGGAGTTTCGAATCGTTTCTTGTTCTTTGAGGTCACCTTGCAGAGAAGGCCGTTGCTGTTGACTATGACGACGCTGCTGCCGCCTCTGGTGCTGTCTGTCGTCAGCATATTTGTGTTCACCATTCCTTCTGAATCAGGTACGTCATACATGTTTCTATTTCCATATACCTATGCTACTTATTTGAATTGACAAGACAAACTTAAAACAAAGAAGGCAAACGGCTCGTAAACGTACTCTCAGTGGAAAAAAATCGTATACCACTAGTTGTAAATTTCGAATGATCTCCATAGAATTTCATCAAATAAGACCTACTGATGAAATTCAGGGGAGTTAATTTTGGACTCTGTGGTCATTGTGTATTTATTTGTTTATAAATGTCCTGTATCAGTATAACATTGTTTAGAAATGTGTAAAAAATTACTTAGGAATGTAACTTCACCTCAGCTATTTCAAATTGGCATGTTGTGTTGTTTCATTTCAAAGGAAGCAATTGACTCTTCCTTCCAATATACCTTTTTCTAATAATTACAGTTGTTCTCACTACAGGGGAGCGGTTAGCGTACTCCATGACGTCCTTCCTGACCTTCGGGGTGTTCATGAGCTACATCATAGATCTGCTGCCTTCCTCCTCTCAGAACGTGTCCATCTTGGCTGTCATCCTCACCTCGCAGCTCATCTTCTCGGCCACCTTTGTCCTCCTCTGCATCCTCTCCCTGCGTCTCTTCCATCGTGATTCCATCAAGCACCCCGTCCCTCCCACCCTCCACACCGCGATCGTGCATCTGGAGATGCTGATGTGCCTGGACCCGCCTTCACAGGGAGACGAGCATAAAACCCAAACACAAGACGTCATCCCTTCACAGAGAGACGAGTATAAAACCCAAACACAAGACGTCATCCCTTCACAGGGAGACGAGTATAAAACCCAAACACAAGACGTCATCCCTTCACAGAGAGACGAGTATAAAACCCAAACACAAGACGTCATCCCTTCACAGGGAGACGAGTATAAAACCCAAACACAAGACGTCATCCCTTCACAGAGAGACGAGCATAAAACCCAAACACAAGACGTCATCCATCCACAGAGAGACGAGTATAAAACCCAAGCACAAGACGTCATCCCTTCACAGAGAGACGAGCATAAAACCCAAACACAAGACGTCATCGCGTCTGATGCCTCTGCGGATTTCTTTGAGGCAGAGGTGAAAGGCGGTCGGCTGAATGCTCACCTGGACAAATGGGCCAAGGAGAGGAAGGAGAAGCAGGAGGCGTACAGCCAGCCCCAGGACATGACCTGGCAGAGAGTCAGTCGTACCCTGGACAAGCTGCTCTTCAGAGTCATCTTCACTCTGGTCGCCATTGGTGATACTATGTTCATTGCGGCTGTTGCTTTCCACTACAATTCCGTCTGACTTCCGTTACAGTTCTTTGGACTTTTTCTTTGTTGTTGTTCTTAGGGAGACGCAAAGGGGCGTAGTTTTAGACGTGTGACAGCATCATGATATTGTCGATAAGCAGCTACAACATGGGTCCATGTACCTAAAATGACAGTAGACGCGTGTAACAGCCAGAGACAGATCTAAGAGCAACAGTCACTCAAAATGCCATTCCGTTTGGTCGTACTTTTGTTAGAACAC
>JAGGCT020002264.1:0-25000 GCA_017654935.2 Phymorhynchus buccinoides
AATGCATACAGTGTCATCGACCATTTGAAAACGAAAGAAAGAAATACAGAAAGAAAGACAGAGTACACATACAAGTACTTTCGTAGGTTTCAAATCAAATTTTCAAAATGATGACATGGGCATTAGTACAGGATATAGCAAGAGAGAGAGAGAGAGAGAGAGAGAGAGAGAGAGAGAGAGAGAGAGAGAGAGAGAGAGAGAGAGAGAGAGAGAGAGAGAGGGAGGGAGGGAGGGAGGGAGGGAGGGAGGGAGGGAGGGAGGGAGGGAGGGAGGGAGGGAGGGAGAGAGAGAGAGAGAGAGAGAGAGAGAGAGAGAGAGAGAGAGAGAAGAGAGAGAGAGAGAGAGAGTGAGAGAGAGAGAGAGAGAGAGAGAGAGAGAGAGAGAGAGAGAACTCGAATATTTTAATCGCACAGACAAACATCCTTACAATATCCGAAGACAAACAAACAAAAATTGAGAGAGAGAGAGAGAGAGAGAGAGAGAGAGAGAGAGAGAGAGAGAGAGAGAGAGAACGAAACGAACCTTTTTTATTGAGGGATAAGAATAAGCACTATACAGGCTTGTTTTGCATCCAGCCCTAATAAAAATGAAAAAGGAGAAGAAAAGATAATCACCACCATTAACAACAAATGTAAGAATAAAAAATAAAAAGAATGAAAGTGAAAAAGCATGAACATGCACATACAAAATTCATACTTATCATTTAAACATTAAAGACCCCTCACGTCACGTGTCACGTTCCCTTTTATGCTAGGAAGATTTCTTACCAGCTATAAGAGGGAAAACACGTGAAAACCGTGATTTTGACACGCGACGTGGTGGGTCTTTAAGAGAGAGACAGGGAGAGAGAGAGAGAGAGAGAGAGAGAGAGAGAGATGGAGAGAGAGAGAGAGAGAGAGAGAGAGAGAGAGAGAGAGAGAGAGAGAGACATTCTTTTCCTATTCCCCTTTGCTCCTAACCTTTGTTATTTATTCTTAATTTTTGTTTATAAAGTCAGAATTTAACTTTTTTTTATAATATATTAAAACATTAGTCGATGTAAATTGTTAAATGATCAACCAGTATGTAAAATCAGAAACATGACAATGTTTCAAGTTTGGGCGTGTTTTTGTGTGTGTTATTTTTGGGTGTTTTTTTTCTCGGGGGGTTGCATTAAAAATAATTTTAAAAACCCAAACATTTAATAAATAAATAAATTATACTAAATACCATTAGCAAAAAAACTTAGAAATAAGCAATATGTTTATGCTTAATATCAGACATTTATCCCAAACATAAAAACTGATAAACTTTGGTTTAAAAAACCTTTGATTGCTCTCTCTCTCTCTCTCTCTCTCTCTCTCTCTCTCTCTCTCTCTCTCTCTCTCTCTCTCTCTCTCTCTCTCTCTCTCTCTCTCTCTCTCTCTCTCTCTCTCTCTCTCTCTCTCTCTCTCTCTCTCTCTCTCTCTCTCTCTCTCTCTCTCTCTCTCTCTCTCTCTCACACACACAAATTTTTTTTTTTAAACCACAATATTTTGAATAAAATATAAATGAACTGTTACAATGAGAATTTCCTTTCATATAAAAATGACAATAATTTTTTTTGGGTATTTCTTGAATTCATGTACCTAATAAATTCAAAACATTTGACCACAATACATCGTAATGCATGTCAAAAATCAAAAGCATTATGCTAATTCAAATATCCCTCTATCTAAGCAAGTACATGTAACTCTGTGTGTGTGTGTGTGTGTGTGTGTGTGTGTGTGTGTGTGTGTGTGTGTGTGTGTGTGTGTGTTGTGGTGTTGTGTGTGTGTGTGTGTGTGTAATCAAATAAAAATACATTATCTCTCATGGAGAAATAATTACACCCAGGTGTATGTGTGTGTGTGTGTGACTGTGTGAGGCAGAGAGAGACATACAGACAGACAGAGACACAGAGAGAGAGAGAGAGAGAGAGAGAGAGAGAGAGAGAGAGAGAGAGAGAGAGAGAGAGAGAGAGAGAGAGAGAGAGAGAGACAGAGAGAGGTGCAATGCTGATTTTCAGCATTATAATACAAGGTCGTAAGAGACAGCTTCACAAAACATGGTGCACGAGAAATGCCCTGTACAATGCACAAACCGCGCATGTGCCTTTTTTTATGTAATGGAAGTACAGTAAAAATCGCTTAAGTCGAAACTGAAGGGACTGACATTTTAATATGAAATAGCCAATATATTTCATTGTCGCTCAAGCAGGCCTGCTTACCCCTGTGCTTTTTTTTTTACTTTCAATCGTGTTAAATTGATTCTTATGCTTGTTCTTAATATTATATAATTCTGCTTTTTTCCCCCTTTTTTTTCCAAATTTGTAAATTCATTTCTCTGAGGATCATGTTTTCATCGAGGTGTGCTGCATAAGCTCCATTTATTATTATTATTATTATTATATTTCCTGGGCAAGATTTCTCCACAATAACAAATAATTTTATGATAGAGCAGCTCAGTGAGCTGTACGGAATAGCAGCTGCCTTCTGTGCTATCTGAAAGTCATAGTCATAGGAAGGAAGTTGGCAGAGTGGTTAAGACGTTCATCTGGCCCAATTTCGAATCATGAGGGACCGGGTTCAAATCCCAGCTTCGCCCTTTCTTTCTAGTTCAACGGGAAAATTGAACTGAACATCAAGTCCTTCGGATGGGGACTTAAAGCTAGTCTAACCCGTAAATAAAAATCCCACGGCAGCTAAAATTTGGAAAGAGAAGGGAGAGATCCCACTGCCATGTTTGACCAAATTGATACCTATGTTTCCCAAGCCCCCCTCCCCCACCCCCCCCCCCCCCCCCCCCCCCCCCCCCCACCCACCCCCAAAAAAAAAAAAAAGGTGGTGCTGTGCTCACAGCGACACACTCTCCATGTGGGAGCAGCCCAAATTTCACAGAGACGTGACTAGAATATACCAAGTACCAAGTAGTCGGAAATGACAAACTGGCATAACATGATAAACATGCATGTGCACAGAAGTACTAAGCAAATGTATGCATGTCTATAGTTTCCGACTATGACAGCCAGATGTAGCTGAGGGCATGGGTGCTCCTGGGAAATTTCAAAAATCCTGCAAGGCCGCCCATTGTTTAACTTGACTTAAACAATCCTAAAAATATAAAGTTCCTGGTAAACTAAAGGCATGTAAATATTTATCAGTATCCATTTCTTTTATATTAATATTCTACTCATGCGAGGAACAGACAAAACGTTTATAAATAGGAAATTTGTTGCTTCCTAAATTCTCATAATCCGGCGACGCCGGCTCCAGGCAATAAAAAATATCCTGCATTTCAGGACATCCTGAAAGCAGGAGCATCCATGTGAGGGGGCAGCTGCTGTTCCAGCAGGCTGGGCTTAAACTTGTTCACAGTGGAGAAACCTTGCCCAGGGTACATCCCCACTCTCTCTGCAAATACACTTGCAAAAATGTATCCGAGTTCCCAACTGTCAATCTTACAGAATTTCGCACAGCTTTGATGTTTTTTCAAAAACATATTTTTTTCATGTTTTTCTGCTGTTCCGGCAGGCTGCGCTTAAGCTTGTTTATAGTGGAGAAACCTTGCCCGGGGTACATCCTCACTCTCTGCAAATACATTTGTAAAAAATTGATCTGAGGTCCCAACTGTCAATCTTACAGAATTTCGCACAGCTTTGAGTTAAAAAACATTTGACATGTTTAACATCGCAATGAACAACTAATGAACGCATCCACAATTAAAACAGTGACAGTTTACGTGCTAAAATCCAATGTGAACATGATTGTTGGGAGGCGACAAATTGAACACAAAATGATCAAAGCCGAACAATTCACAGAAACAGTTTCAAAAGAACAAGGAGGGGTTACACAGTGACTCCGTTCTGACCAGAAATCAGAGTGGGTTAATATGTTATGTTCTGACACCCCCATGTTACAAAACACCGCACAATTGTGTACAATACAAAAGCATTCTTTCTATTAAACATAATATCATTATGTATAAGTACAACTGTACAAGAATATGACGACTGTGATTAATAAAACTGCCAGCTTAACCTGAGGTTCAGCTGTTTTCTCACTCTCTCTCTCTCTCTCTCTGTCTCTCTCTTTCTTTCTCAAACACACACACACACACACACACACACACACACGCACACACACACACACATGCACACACACACGCACACACACACATGCACACACACATGCACACGCACACACACACACACACGCACACACACACACACATGCACACACACACGCACACACACACATGCACACACACATGCACACGCACACACACACACACACGCACACACACACACACACACACATGCACACGCACACACGCACGCACGCACACGCACACACACACAATCATCCACCATTCTAAAAACACAAACTGATAAACTGATTGTCTTCAATAATGATCACTACACCTAACCACTCCTGCACTATCACACAGATCATAATATAACCATAAATACCCTTCTCTCCCCCATCACTCACATTCGCTCTTGAAGCTCTCTACATTCCTGAACCAGTTAACTCCTTTCCGTGCTAACCTGCGACGAGATCGCAGTACATGCGCACAACGCTTCGTCACTAAGGTAACGGCATATCGCAGGTGAACTTAAAAAATTCATAGTTCATAGGTCAACAGTCATGCACGGTTCAAAGTGGTATAAAAGTATTCCTCTACAGTCCCTTAATAGTTTTCAACCAATGAAATGACTTCTAGTCCATTTTAAGAACGTCAATGAATGAAAGCGAGTCACTACCCCTCTCTTTGTCTTCTTTGTCATTATTTTTTTAATAAAAAAGGTCATTAATCGGCCAGTAATGAAAATTTTTTACTTTGGAACTTTAACAGACCCTAACTTTTATTATTATAAATAATGCGACAAATTTTCAAAACTGTACCGTTAAGCATTCTGTTCAAAATAACTTTGATGTAATGAATGTAAACCCGGCTAGTGTTGAGCGGTTGTGAAGGGAAACATTCGAGTGAGTTAAGACAAAACCTCTTGCTAATTCTAAATTCCAAAACCTGCTCAAATAATGATCACCTGAATGTCCAGAAACTGAGTCTGCAGGAATTTAAAGGGGCACCCTGACGGATGAGTTTTTGCAAGAAACACGTCGAGATAAAAAGAAAGAGAGCCTTTTCAACGATCGGAACAATCACTTTGCTCTGGTTTCCTAGAAATCAAATCGTCAAAACGGCGATTCCTCCTTGGCGGAGTTGCCGGAGAGAGAAGCCATTTTGGACGGGGTGGGTGGAGGACACCCATGAGTGGTTGAAGCTTTTTCTCCTTTGTAGTTCAGTAAAAAAAAAAATGGAGCTATTTCCTTTGTTGTGAGCAAAACTCCTTTCGGTAAACTGTAAATAAAAAGGCTTGTATTGTGGAAACTTCGTGATTTTTGTTTAAGCAACTCAGGCGGCCATTCTTTCACAGAAAGAATTTGACTTCCAGCACCTCCGCCAAGGAGGAATCGCAGATTTGACGATTTGGTTTCTAGGAAACCAGAGCAAAGTGAATGTTGTGATCTCTGTAAGGGGTGTTTTCCTATTGATCTCGACGTGTTTCTTGCAAAAACTCAATCGTCATGGCGCCCCTTTAAGAAGCATCTGAAGCCCTTGCTGCACATGCAAATTGACTGGATGGAGAGCAACAGTGCTAGTCTGGTTTTGTTGGGTTTTTTTTGGGGGGGTTAAACTGATTACAGAGTTAGAGTCACAGGAAACAATTAACCAGCACCTTTAATCAAAAGTCTGAAGAAACAAAATCGATTCCATATCAAAATCGCACTAACCAGTTGCGTAATGCTGTGATTGCGAAGCTTGCAGAAAGGGATTGTTGATCCAGATTCTGTGCTAGTCCTTATATATACAAAAAAAAGTTTTACAAAAATCATCATCCTTCACTCAGCCCAGCAACACAAGAACGATTCAACCATGCCGAAACCTTGTCCAATATTTAAAGAGCATGGCATCACAAAACACACGTCACAAACCTATAAGAACTTTGACACAAACTGTGCAAATAACGATTATAACACACCCGGTGTGATTGTTTTCATTTTGACTGTCATCGTGAGTGTTCAAGTCAAAACATATAAAATATAAGATTTTCTTTGCACACAAATCTACATTTCCATTTTTCAAACCATGCACGCATGCTGCACACACACTGCACACCACTCAAAATCTGAGAATAACCAACTATTTCCAAGCAATCAAATCAACACAATGCTTGTCTCAGATTAATTACCTGGGTTGGTTTTTTATGCTCACACGTACACAATAAAATATTGTTAATGTTAGTACAAATGTATTGGCTATTCACAAGGCTACATCCACAATGGGAGTATTTGGCAATCTGGATAAGATGAGGGGGATGTGGTGGGGGGGGGGGGGGGGGGGGGGCATTTTTTTTTCTCTCCTAACTTTTGCTTTTGAGTCTAAGAAAGACAATGCTTTGAACATTTAACCCTTTCACCGCCAACCATTTGTCAGCCAAAATATACCATTAATCTTAACTGGGTAGAGAATTTTTTGTATCTGCAATATTGGGAATTCCCCTGTGACATGCATAACATTAGGCCTATCCTTACCCCACAAGATTAAGAAAATAAGGTCTTTGGATAACAGGCCCTGATTTGATGCCTTTTAGTGACATGGGTGTTAAACCATTGTGGTGCATAAATGCGCCACTGGCGGTGAAAGGGTTAAATGCCCTTTTTAACCCTTTCACCGCCAGCCATTTTTCAGCAAAAAAATTCCATTAAACTTACCTGGGTAGAGAAAAAAATCTGTTTGCAATATTGGGTATTCTTCTATAACATAATGAAAGTAAGACCTATCCTTGCCTCCCAAAATTAAGAGAATAGTGTCTTTGGATAACAGACACTGACCTGATGCCTTTTAGTGACATGGGTGTTAAATCATTGTGGTGCAAAAATGCGACGTTGGTGGTGAAAGGGGTTAATGTGTTCTTTTATTTGACACTGAAACACCCCCATCCTACCCTTCCAAATAATTTAATATTATATATATAATAAACCCTGACAAGTGAATTTTCCAACAATCTTTCGGAGGGAAAAAATCCTCTAACCCGACCCAACTGGGGAAAGAAACAAAAAGTTGTGTGAGTTATCTTCCTGAATTTTCCTGTTTGGACATTTTAATCATTAGTCCCCCGTGGGAATACCGGAAGAGTCTGCCGTACAAATAGTTCCCCCACCTTCTGGAAGTTCTGTGCTTGTAACTTCTTCAAATCTGTCACTCTCTTTGATTCTGACTTTTCCCTTTGCTTACTGTCATCTACCATCTTTCTGCCTTACTGGTCCATTCTCCTGCCTTTTTTTCAAGACACACTTACAAAGATTTTCTCCAGCCAAAGACAGACATGCTGGGCCTAACTATTTCTTAGGCACATAACGGCAGCATGACGCTCATATGACAGGAAACTATCTGAGTGATCGAAGAAATCATTATTGAGCACGCATCGACCTCTCTAAAAGTTGGAAGCATTCTAAAAATTGGTTGGTTGGCAATGGTTGAAAAGAAATAAGAAAACAAAAACATTGTTAAAACGCATCACAAATGTAAAAAAAAAAAGAGTTTTTAAAAATGGGAAATTATAATGAAAACAAATAAAATGATGTGTACACACTGTCATGCAGCTTAATAAGCAATCCAACATCCGAAATAGATAAACAACTGTACAAACACAGAATGACAAAGCATTTACTTTGTGGAGAAGACATATCACACTTGTGTCTCAGCATACACAAGTGAACTGGCAAAGTTATTCATATTATGGCGATTCTTTTCAAAGCATATTCAAATCATCCATGTCACATATCCAAAAATTACACATTACTCAGGCATACTCAGTCTCTCTCTCTCTCTCTCTCTCTCTCTCTCTCGCACGCACATATACACAAACATTCTCCCTCTCCCTTTTTGTCTCTCTCACACACACACACGCGCACACACACAAACATTCTCCCTCTCCCCCTCTCTCTCTCCCTCTCTCTCGCACGCACACATACACAAACATTCTCCCTCTCCCTTTTTGTTTCTCTCACACACACACACACACGCACACACACACAAACATTCTCCCTCTCCCCCTCTCTCTCTCTCTCGCACGCACATATACACAAACATTCTCCCTCTCCCTTTTTGTCTCTCTCACACACACACACACACACACACACACACACACAAACATTCTCCCTCTCCCCCTCTCTCTCTCTCGCACGCACATATACACAAACATTCTCCCTCTCCCTTTTTGTCTCTCACACACACACACGCACACACACACAAACACTCTCCCTCTCCCCCTCTCTCTCTCTCTCTATCTCTCTCACACACACATGAGACATACACAGAAAGTTAGAGAAACACAAACATAATGATCATATGTCAAATATTATGTGAGAGGAAAGCAGAACAATTCAATTCCAACAAAACTCAGTTGATTAAAAAAACAAACCTGTACATGTATATAACCAACAATAAAAATATCAAAACCCAAGCAATCCATCACACATATTCTCATTTCACTCAAAACTTCAGTTCTGTTCCCATCCTAACATGGCAACATGTTTTTTTTTGCAATTTTCGCTCATTCCAAATTTAGCAAAGTCCACCCACCCACACACATAAAATTACATGTACCTATGAATACCATTACCACTACATAGTACATGTACCTAGTGTTGAAAGTTATCTAACGTAAAATTTCATTACAATTCTGAATGACATTGTAAGTAGACCTCTCGCTCTTTGACACATGTATGCGCTTGCAAGCCCATTGTTAAAGTAGCTGGCTAATTGACTAAAATCATGACACTTGTATTCACTTCACCAAGCCTTCAGCTCTATATTATTACTGAGGAAATATTTTCTTCTGATAAACTGATGGTCACCAAGCCGGGAGTAGCTATACATGTGCCTTTGTATGCTTAATAGAATTGTCCTGTGTCTGCCTGCTCCCCAGTAACACAACACGGACAAGAGGGCTGGAGCAGGGCTGCTCTAGTGTTGATAGGGCATGTCTGGCTGGTGCATCTCTGGGTCCCATCAGCAGCTTTGGGTGCTTCTTTTTCATTTCATCTTCCAATATAATTTCTTGTTTCTTTAGAGTTTCTTCTTATGATGCAAGTACAGATTATGTCTTTCTTTTGACGTACTGTATACAGGTTTATTTATAGCAAAAATCTGTTTCTCCTCTGAACATAAACACAAAATCATCTTCAAAATATTGTTTGATATGAACAGCAATTTCATAAGTCAGCCATCTCTTTCATCGTTGTCGTGTTATAATAAACACGATCGTTCACCCTGTTCAAACACACTCATAACTGTTATGAAATTAAAATTAGTACATGTAATGCTAAACTGTCCTAATTCATTAGTCATTTTCATAATGCGTAGTCCTCCATCACAGTAATAAACGAAAACTCAGTGCATACATATGTAGCAAATTGTTTTAATGTGTAGCAACTCCCAAGATTCTTAACAAAACACCCTTACATGCTCACACTTTATACTTAAAATGCTCGACTTCCGTGTGACCTATAACATAAAGCAGTGCAGGTGTTAGATTTCTGCAAAGAATCACAGACAAGAGAGAAAAGTTTGTTTAAATGAGGTGTGACAAGCAGGGTTTGCATCAGTGAAGGGTGGCAGTGGTCTTGGGAGTGATTTATTAGGTATAGATAGGGAGGGAACGTTGAGGATAGTCAAGTTTATCAGTATCACAAGGAAATTTACCCAAAAAAGTTTGCATCAGTGAAGGGTGGCAGTGGTCTTGGGAGTGATTTATTAGGTATAGATAGGGAGGGAACGTTGAGGATAGTCAAGTTTATCAGTATCACACGGAAATTTACCCCAAAAAAGTTTCAGCAAGACAACTCTGAATTGTCATTCCACGTTTCTGTTGTTGAACTATCACAATCTTCCTCTCACAATCATGTGGTACCCCCCAAAACAGAAATCGGATAATGAAAAAACTCATAGCTTAACTCTTCAAGCACCTTGAGGTGAATACATTCACCCAGTACATCACTCTACACTCCCACCAAATGCAAAGACACTCACTGCCAAGATCCCTACCATGTGTTTGCTTATTTTTCAGAGTTTATGTCAATGATTTTTTCCATGCGTACCCGGAATAATAGTTACCTCCCTCTTGTCGGTTGAGATGCAACGGACAACGAAGAACGTAAAATAATACACGGCGCTAGAAGAGTTAAAGTACGACTTAAGTCTGCACATTTTCTGACCTTTTCCTCTGATTAAACAAAAAATGAGTCAGTTCAGTGGACAGGGTACTTAACTCACTCAGGACTGGCCGAATTATTTCCCCTTGTTCTGTGGGGACTCGGCAATGGACTAGGTTCGTAAAATAATCACCCAAACCAAGTTATGAAGAGTTAGGCATCAATATTTTCAGAAACGATTAGCAACACCATGCACTAAACGATCGTATAATATCAGATTCCTTACCTTCGTCGTTTGTCTCCTATTGACGAAAACAGCTAACACATAGAAAGAAGGAAAATTTCACATTCCGATCTTTGACCCCCCTCTACAACCAAAGCTGAATGTAAAGTCTGCAATGATTGGTTGATTTCAAGAGAGGCAAGGTCAAAGCAAACTGAAAATAGTTTATGACTTCGCACCGGAAAGCTGGTTACACGCCAGAAATCAAAACCGCTTGAAAACTCTTATGAGCCAGATCCGGGCCATTCGTCCTAAACGGCTGTGTGAGCCATGAGCCGGAGCCGGCTCATTCGCCCGAGTGAGTTAAGGAAACATGAGAGAAACAAACTACATGCTTTTCAAAACATCAGAACAATGAGTTACAACAGAAAATAGATCTTTGGTTTTTCAACAAAAGCAGTAAACCCTAAACTGCCTTGTTAATCCACTCAATCATGACTTTTCCACAATTACAAAAAAAAAAAAAAAAAAGCCCTTCCTTTGACTTTATATATTGTCTATAGATATATTGCACAACCGGAAAACAAGCTGATATACAGCGCAGTCATTCAAGTGAACCTGCTGTAGGGGAAAATCAAAAGATTTGATCATCATGGACAATGAATGAGATTTATAACGTCAAGCAATCAGAAGTCATTTGCACATCTGGTGAAAAACCTTACCTATACTTTGATTTGAACATGCAGAGTTTTTATTAATGTCCACATTACGATCAGTTTGATCTGAACACATGCATTCATGAAAAAAATAGCAGCGATCGTCACTGAAAAGTGCTTGGCGTAGCATTTCTTTGCTGCAGTTTTGCGTCCAAAGAATTTCTATTTTGTTTTTTAAAAAATAGAGGAAAAACTGTCACGATCCACTTCTCTTTCTGAATCATCAAAGCCTCGTCCTAAAACGTCTCCTTCTAGTTCAACACTCCCCTCTTGTACCCTCACCCCACCCCCCTCACCTTTACAATTTCCCCCCACCCCCACCCCCCTGCTCTTGCACCAAAGCTCCGCTACCAGGCTTAATGCCGAAGGGCTTGCGTACATTTACAAAAAGTTCCGTACAGAAACCCATTCACAATCCGCAAATAAATCAAAATAAAGTAAGAAATAAGCGGATGGGATGTGTTGAAGGGATTCCGCATGCAATGTGCAACACTCCTTCATATTTCTTACTTACTTCCAGATTTCTTTTTTGCGGATTGCGGAAGGGTTTCTGTACTGACATTTTTTGGTAAATGCGCACACAGCCTTATGCTTGCGCATAAATTTGTTCATCTCCTCCCTCCCCCCCCCCCCCCCCCAACCCTTACAATCTGAATCTGGTGTTACATTCCCTCAGTCAGATTACCGGTAATGCCACTGTGGAGATTATCAAACCACTTTTTTTTTTTTTCTTTTTTTTTGGGGGGTAGTTTTTTGGGGGTGGTTTTTTACATCTTCCTCTTGTGCATGTGGCAATGGCCTTGTTCTCTGACTGTAGCCTATCAATCATTGTCCCCCGTTCATTCTCTGACACAGCCTGTGATTTTCCCATTCACTCTCGGTAGTCTGATATTTTCCCATTCATTCTCGGTAGCCTGATATTTTCTCACTCACTCATGGCAGCTGACCCTGTGATTGTTGTTTTGTTTTGTTTTTCACTCACACCCAATACTGATTAGACTTCAACACAGGGGTCTCTGTGCGGCAGTGCTGCAACAACTCAGGGTCCATCAGAGTCCAGTCGTACAAGTCCCCGGCGCCCGCGCTCGACCGCCCGGACTGACGCTCCCCGGGGGACACCACCGCCCCCTTTCCCCCATCATCCCCGCCTCCACCTCCTCGGAGCTCCACCAAGGGCGTGACCTTGCAGTCGGGGACGGCGGAGCTGACCTCGGTGCGAGACAGGTCGGGGGATCGCGGGGAGTGGTGGGAGGGGGAGAGGTTGGAGGAGTCGTGGGTGACGTTGACAGCCGGGAGGGAGGAGAGCGGGCTGGAGGGGGTCATGAGGCAGCGCTCCTCGTCCTCTCCCTCCTCCCCTCCTACTGGGGAGGGGAGGTTCTGGGGCTCGATGGTGACGTGGGGCTGCTCCAGCTGCAAAGGGCCGCTGATGTAGGGGCGGGGGCGGCTGTGGGTCCTCAAGCGCTGCTGGTAGCACTCCTCCCGGGAGCGGCGGCGCCTCCACAGCACGAGCACCACCACCCCTACCAGCACTACCACCAGCAGCACCCCCAGCACAATACCCACGATGGTCATGTCACCAGAGTCGGCACCACCACCACCCTCGCCGCTATCCATCCCGCTGTCCTCCCCTCCCTGGTGGTTATCGCTGGAGAGGCCACCACCGTCCAGCAAGTCTTCTTCCCGCATGTTGATCAGGAAGAGGCCCACCGCCGGCTGGGCGCTGCCGGACCTCAGCACGTAGGTGAACTGGTCCGGGACGTTGGGGCCGTGGCTCCTCTCCGTGGCGTTGGATGCGTAGTAGATCTTGACGTACTCCACGTCCTCGAAGGTGAACCTCTCCACAGGCTTCAGCACGGGCTGGGCCACCAGGTCCCGGCGCCTGCGCAGCTTCCTCAAGATCTGGCCGTGGGCCGGCGGGGCGAGGATCTGGAAGGTGGGGATGTGGCCGGTCCTGCGGGCCAGTTCCGACGCGTCAAGGGACGCCTTGCTGATGGCCACAGTGTCCCCCGGGGACACTTCCAAAGGCACGTGGTCCACCAGGGGCTTCACCACCACGCGCACCAGCTGGTCCCTGACGGCCACGTCCAGGTTCTCCATGTGCAGGTCGCAGCGGAAAGAGTCCTGGCTGGCGCTGAGGTTCAGCATGACGTAGCTGACCGAGTCCCTGTCCACGTCCCGCTGGCTGAACAACCTGGCCTCCCTGCCCCGCAGCAGAATCTGCCCCTGGGCCGGCTGCTCAGTCACCTCGTAGCGCAAGGCGTCCCTCACCCCGTTGGTGCTCACGTTGAGGAACTCCCCCGACAGGTACACCGACGACTCGGACTGGACCAGCTCCACGGGCCGGACCCGGGACACGTCGATCTTGACGGGGATGACCAAGATGTCCATGATGGTGTACTCTTCCGGGAACTGGTTGTCGGTGACCTTGAGGTTGAGGGTGCCTCCCTGGCGAGTGCCGTTGTGCCTGAGAACCAGGCGGCGCCGGTTGACATCCTCCTGGGTGAAGGTGGTCACGGGGAGGAGGGGGGAGGAGGCGGTGGTGGTGGTGGCGTTGACCCGCAGCAGCAGGCTGTTGGTGGGCGGGGACAGCACGGTGTAGACCAGGTCTCCAGGAGGGGTGTCGGGGTCCACCGTCAGCAAGTTGACTGCGCTCAGCACCGCTTCCCCGCCTTGCAGCACCTGAGACATCGCACACAGCACCAAAAGTGTTAATTCCATCTTTGAAATGAGAGGGTCAGATTTGGCGCACGAAACATGCCTGATTTTTAGAGGGTCGCCTGGATGGTTTGGGAGGCTCTTGTTTGAACCCTTTCACCGCCAATGTCGCATTTATGCACCACAATGGTTTATTACCCATGTCACTAAAAGGCATCAGACCCTATTTTCTTCATTTTGGGAGGTAAGGATAGGCCTAATATTAAGTATGTCACAGAGGAATTCCCAATATTGCAGATCTCTTTTTTCACTCTACCCAGTTAAGTTTAATGGTATTTTTGGGCTGAAAAATGGCTGGCAGTGAAAGGGTTAATCTTTTATCATTTTTTTTTCAACTGTGCGTCGGATCTTTATAATCCTTCAATGGGGTTTTTTCAACTGTAAGTCTGTTCAGTTCATGACGACAGTCATCTGCTGTCGGATATTCCAATTTTTCTCATTCAAGGGAGCTTACTGCTGAAATATTTATCTTCAACTCCCTCCCTTAGACTATGTCTCATGGCTATCAGGGCCTTGTTTTACCAAATTTGATTGAGTCACTTAGAAACTGTTGTGCTGACAATGTCAACTAAATGGTGGCAAAAAGAATAGAAAATTCCGTTTTACATTCATTACTGCGAACACAAAATAGAAGAGGTACGCACACTAACTGTGTGTGACGCTTAATTTAACCCTTTCAAAGCCAGCCATTTTTCAGCTAAAACTTTCCATTACATTTACCTAGGGATTCCTCTGTGACATGCATTTAAAACAGGGCCTATCCCTACTTCCCAAAATTAAGAACATAAGGTCACTGGATACCAGACCCTCATCTGATGCCTTTCAGAAACATGGGCGTCAAATCATTGTGGTGCCAAGAGGCGACAGTGGTGATGAAAGGGTTAATGAACTTGTGCTTCTTGTTTCTATCTTGCTTAGTTATTTTGTGGGTTTCTTTTTGTAAGTGGCCTGAAAGCACGATTCCTGGGATGGAATATCTATCCATGCACTATCCGAATACGACTCCAATGAGTTAATATAATCAATTCCAGTCACAATGATGCTGGAGTTCTGGAGTGATAGCTTTTTGAGGACAGTGGTTCTGACATCCAAGTGCCAATACTTCAACACAGATTTGCTTTGAAGCTATGAAGTAGAGAGCACTAATAACCAAAAACAAAAGGGTTAAAAGATTAAAAAGAAGTTTTTTGCGGACCATAAGCCGATACTTTTTTTTCATCACTGAGACCCTTGCGCATTATAATACAGTGGAACCTCCCTTATAAGACCTCCAAAAATCATCAAAAATGAGGTCTTATAAGGGAGGGGTCTTATAAGGGAGGTAATTTTAATACTTATAAAGAAGGGCAATGTCTCAGAGAAGTAGGTCTTATGTGGGAGGGAGTCTTATAACGGGAGTTCTTATAAGGGAGGTTCCACTGTACGACTAATGATATGGCATATTAAAGGGTACTTTAAAATCGGACGTTTGCTGAAATGTGACGGGGATGGGTGGGGGGGGGGTGTTGCTTGCTTTATAGTCCATAAAATACCGTAATTCAACAATGACCAAAAAACCCCAGAAAGTTCTTAAACAATCAACCCACCCAAAAACACATACGAACCTGCAAACTGGGGTTCTGGGTGATCAGCCTGAACGGCTCGTCGTTGACGGGCCCCACCTTGATGGTGAAGTTCAGCACGTGCTGAGGGGAGGAGGAGGTCACCTCACCCTCACCCTCACCCTCCTCAACCACACCCTGAAAGTTCACCCTCAAGGCAAACGCGTCCTGGACGGTGTCCGAATCGTCGTGCCAGTAGGTCAGCTTCTCGGCATCGATATCATCCTGCGCGAAGGTGTCGTAGCACGACACCATCCCACCGCCCAGCTCCAGGCTCCCGTGGGCGGGCAGAGACACGATCTGGAAGCTCATGGAGATGGCCTCGCGGTAGGTGTGCAGGCGCTTGAGGAGCTGGGTGGAGTCAAAGTGATCCCTGGTGATGATCAGGGACCCGCCCTCCGGTACAAACGGCTCATATATTCCGAGAAGCATCGCCTGTTGGCAAGGGAACAGATACGGACCATTTAACCCCTTCACTGCCAGAGGAAAACTGAGAGTTTATCGATTAATTTTTCTTGTTATGAAATTTTAAAAGAGACCTGTTAGACTCGGAGAAAATGGTCTGGAGACCTAATCTTGTAGTTTCATGACTTGTCTAAACCAACAACTATCATTCCAGGGCTATGACAGGAAAAGTTACATCACAAACCCTGTACAGGGTTCCCACCCTTCAGATCTTTTACAATATAAGGACCTTATAAGGACCATATAAGCACCATTTCATTTCTCATAAGGACATAAACCGTCTGGAGCCTAAAGAAAATTCTCTAAAAATATGTGCCCATTGACGCCAAGTTCAGTGATATAGCGCACACAAAACATTGCGCCTTCCTGGGATCTTTGTCTGTCCTAATCCAGTACTTATAATCACAGTCTTTTAACCAGCGATCTTGGAAAGAGCATTTTCCTGGCATCTTGCTTTCTTCATGAGAACGCGGCAACGTTGTCGACCGGTTACTTCTGGTCAGGCTCATTGAGCGATTTCGGTGATTTACCTCCCTTGTTATGTCGTCTGCTCCACTTCCACTTTATTCTGAACGCGATTGGATGCAAATGCGGTCAAAATCTATGTTATTTTTGAAAGGTTTAAGACTAAATGTGCACACCAGATTGTTTTCCGTCCTTTGCAAAAAAATGATGACTTTTTGTTATCCATAAGGACCTAAGTACTTTCTGTAAGGACCGATAGGTTAAATATAAGCACCTATAAGGCCTTATGAGGCCCATCCACAAATATAAAAACCTATAAGCACCTGTAAGGACAGTGGGAACCCTGCCTGTAGCAGACACCCTGTATTCAGATTAATCATAATAAAAATAATAAATCTATATATATAAATCTTTATACAAACATGAGAAATGGCTAATACTGCTCCTAACTACCTGTCTCCTATCTCAACTTCCCAAAGAGCAACTTCTCTAAAAATGTCCTAACTACCTGACCTAAATGTTCCTCCCGAAACAGCTGTGGCACTAACCCAACTCTCTACATTACCGAACTACACAACAGACCTGGTTCTCCGCGTTGATGTTGGCGAAGGACACGTCCACCTGGCAGGCGACGCCCGTGAGTGGAGCGGCGTAGGCGGTGGACACCTCCAGGTGGAGGGCATCCCGCTGGCTCCAGGAGGACATGTAGCTCAAGTGCTGGTAGAACACCCTGCCCTGGTCCACCTCCTCCTGCGTGAACGACTGGATGGCCACCGGCCGACCCCCGACCATCGTCACCATCTGGCCTGTAGCGGGAAAAGAAAGAAACGGGGGGGGGGCTTCACCACAAAGGAAATGTACTGCGAATCATTAACCCTTTCACCGCCAGCCATTTTTCAGCAAAAACATTCCATCAAACTTACCTGGGTAGAGAAAAAAACATGTCTGCAATACTGGGGAGTCCTGTGTGACATATATTGAAAGCAAGGCCTATCTTTACCTCCCAAAATTAAGAGGACAGGGTCTTTAGATAACAGACCCTGATTTGATGACTTTTAGTGACATCTGTAAAATCATTGTGGTGCAAAAATGCGATGGTGGCGGTGAAAGGGTTAAACAATTTTGCCCACAGACTATTTATTACCATGCTGCAGATTTCTTCGCTTTCTAACCGTTCTACAGAATTCCAGCGCCCGATTTGTATTCTTCTGTAGTAACTTTCTTTGTTTCACAGACAGATTGCACCCAATTTTCAACATGCTGAGATCCTTACCATGCTGGGACTTTCTTTGCTTTCTAACCATCCTACACTGGGCCCAAACCCAATTCTTACCATGCTGGAAGTTTCTTTGCTCTCTAACCATCCTACACTGGGCCCAAACCCAATTCCTACCATGCTGCAGCTTTCTTTGCCTTCTAACCATTCCACAGAGTGCCCAAACCCAATTCTTATAATGCTGTGTAGCTTTCTTTGCTTTCTAACCATTCTACAGTGCCCAAACCCAATTCTTATAATGCTGTGGCTTTCTTGGCTTTCTAACCATCCTACACTGGGCCCAAACCCAATTCTTACCATTCTGGAACTTTCTTTGCTTTCTAACCATCCTACACTGGCCCAAACCCAATTCTCACCATGCTGGCTTGGGGCTGACCAGGGTGAAGACGATGGGCTTGGAGAAGTTGCGGGCGGTGGTGAGGGCCAGCAGGGTGGTGTTGGAACACGGGGTGGATGGTGTTGTAGGTGAATGCATGTGCGAGTGTATTATTATTATTATTATCATCAGTTCTCACCGTGCTGCGGCTTGGGGCTGACCAGGGTGAACACGATGGGCTTGGAGAAGTTGCGCACCGTGGTGAGGGCCAGCAGGGTGGCGTTGGGACATAGGGTGGATGGTGTTGTAGGTGAATGCATGTGCGAGAGTATTATTATTATCAGTTCTCACCGTGCTGCGGCTTGGGGCTAACCAAGGTGAACACGATGGGCTTGGAGAAGTTGCGGGCAGTGGTGAGGGCCAGCAGGGTGGCATTGGACACGGGGTGGATGGTGTTGGGGAAGGCGGCCACGGGGCCCCGCCTCCTCAGCCTCAGCTCCACGGGGTTGGCCCGCACCCGGAACGTGCGCAGGACGTCCTCGTTGGTCCCGTCGCTGGCCCGGAACGTGAACTGGCCGCTGCTCTCCCCTGAAATTTGAAAAGGGAGAGAAATCGTGCTGAGCTGTTCTGAGTGTTGCCTGTTTTGCTGGTTCAGTGACTGCAATGTGCTTTTTGGATGATTTTAACAGGTCTGTTGGGCGTTTTTGTGAATTTGAGAAAAAAAGAGGTTTTTTTGTGCGTTTTTATAGTTGCTTTTAGGGTTTTTTAAGATGAAGCATTCAGATCTGTATAGGCATTAATAGTGCTTTCAGAACTAAAAAAATTTAAACAGCATATTCAGATCAGTAAATTCTTTCAGATGAATCAGTGTTCTTTTTCTCCTCAGAAATTGCATTTATTGGTTAAAGAGAACGGATGGAGAATGTTTTCAGTCATAAAAAAAAAGACAAATTCAAATACTTTAAAAAAATTAAAATATAAAAAAATTCATCCAAAAATAGGTATCTACATTAATAGCCCATATTTGCCACCGCATGATTTTATAAAAGATATATCAACCACGACACACCACCAACATATAACAGTGCCTGCTAAGTAAAGAGTTTCGGGTCTTTTCTGGTGTAGCAGTACCTCCAGGATCGACCGACTATCTGTATTTCTTGAGTTATACTGCCTTTATTTTCTGGACATTTCTTTTAGTTGCCAGACATTTTGTTCATATCTGGATGCTTGTGCACATTTTTTAATTGTTGGCATGAATTTTATAGTTAGTATTTTGCTTGTGTATTTTGCATTTCAAACGCTTTGATGTTTTTCAGTAGTGCCGTGTTTCTGTTATGTTGTTGCACCTCATATGAATTACTCTGTTTTGAGAAAATAAACTATATGTAGTATATTCAGGGCTCCCAGGGACCCCCATTTCTGGGTCTATGAAGTCCTAAAATTCTAAAGGACCCTCTAAAAGAATGTGCAGGGGGTCCCAGGGATGCACTAGAAGAATTCTTTTTTAGCATTCGCAATGCCACTGGGACCCTCTATCCCGCCTCTAGGATCCTCTATACTGTAAGTGAAGGAGTCCCTGGAACCCCTTGCTTTGCAGGACGATTGGGAGCCCTAATAGTTAGTATTTTGTTTGCGTAATTGCATTTCAAACGCTTTGATGTTTTTCAGTAGTGTCATGTTTCTGCTATGTTCTTGCACCTGACGTTAATTTCTCTGTTTTGAGATAATAAAGTATTATTGGATTTGGATATATATATAAAAATGTCCCATAAATGCCTGTATCAGGTCAATGGTCGGAGTCCGACGTTACACACATTTTCTTCTTTACTTTCTTCTAAGTAAAGAGCTTCCCTCCGTGTGGACCATCATGCGCACCTTTGTGGACGAAGGCCACATGTCCGGCATCGATGTCCAGCTGGGAGAAGGTGGTGATGGGCACGAAGGTGTTGTTGAGGAAGGCCAGGTGGCCGTTGGTGGGCTCCACGCCGACCCGGAACACCACGTGGTCGCTGTGGGTGTCCGGGTCCTCCGCCCGCAGGTGGTCGCCCGTCAACAGGGTCACCGAATCCGTCCACACGTTCAGCACCTGCCGGGGCATCAATCCAAACTGGTATTGCATCTACATCATTGTTATTCTATCTTCAAACTCAGGTGATCAGAATCCCCCCCCCCTCCTCCCTTTGGGGATACCGGGGGGTCTTTTGTACAAGTAGTTCCCCCACCTTCTGGAAGTTCTGTGCTTGTAGCTTCCTCTAATCTGTCACTCTCTTTGACTCTTGTCTTTTCCCTTTGCTTACTGTCATAGATCTATCTTTCCGCCTTACTGGCCCATTCTCCTGCCTTTTTCTAGAAATTCTTACAAATATTTTCTCCAGCCGAAGACAGACCCTAACTATTTCTTAGGCGCACAGTGGCAGCATGACGCATCTGCGTCCACAATGATAGGAAACTTTCTTTTAATATAATTTTTCTTGTTTCTTTGCTTTACTTGATTGTCTGAACTATTTTTTCTCTCTCTCTGCAAGGTACTTGCACAGTTCGGCCTTTCACTTGAACTTGAGTTCTAAAACTTTTATTGAAAGGCTTCATTTCAGTGTGTTACGTGGCAATATTCTTAACTTTTCTGGTAAGCCACACTAGTAAGAAAAGAAGATTCAATCGTAAATAACCATACTGAAAAATACCTTCCTAGTACAGTGTATTTGATTGACTTCCTGATCGGCGGAAAATGAGCATTATATATACATCATACAGTCTTCTACTCATGTGCTAGTACTGGAACAAATCAAACTAACATGGGTGCAACTACACAAAATGAAAAAAACCTGAAAGGCCGGGGTCTAGGGGTAATGTCCCCATGCAGTTGAAGAAAAAAATGAGTTATGAAGGTATTTTAGTTTGCTTTTTCCACAATTTATACAAATACTTTTTTTTTAAGTGTTTGAAAAATACAGCATTCACACAAAGATCTTGTTTGACAAATTTATAAAACAGGAAATCCTTGTATACCAGGAACAGTTGCACCCATGTACCTTCAAACTCAGGTGATCAGAATTCCCCCCCCTTGGGGATACCAGGGGGTCTTTTGTACAAGTAGTTCCCCCACCTTCTGGAAGTTCTGTGCTTGTAACTTCCTCTAATCTGTCCCTCTCTTTGACTCTGTCTTTTCCCTTTGCTTACTGTCATCTACTATCTTTCCACCTTACTGGTCCATTTTTTCTCCTGCTTTTTTCTAGAAATTCTCACAAATATTTTCTCCAGCCAAAGGCAGACATACTGGCCCTAACTTATTTCCTAGGCGCACAACGGCAGCACAACGCATCTGCGCTCACAATGACAGGAAACTGCCAAAGCGATCGACGAAGAAGGTGATCAGAATCTTAACTTTTCTGGTAAGAAAAGAAGATTCAATCGCAAATAACCTTACTGAAAAATACCTTTCTAGTACAGTGTATTTGATTAACTTCCTGATCGGCGGAAAATGAGCATATATACTAATACATCATACAGTCTTCTACTCATGTGCTAGTACTGGAACAAATCACACTAACATGGGTGCAACTACACAAAATGAAAAAACCTGAAAGGCCGGGGTCTAGGGGTAATGTCCCCCATGCAGCTAAAGAAAAAAATGAGTTATGAAGGTATTTTAGTTTGCTTTTTCCACAATATATACAAATACTTTTCTGAAAGTGTTTGAAAAATACAGCAGACACACAAAGATCTTGTTTGACAAATTTAAAAAAAATGAACTTCCTTTTATGGTAAAATTAAAAAACAGGAAATCCTTGTATACCAGGAACAGTTGCACCCATGCACTAAGAAGAATAATGACAATAAACCGAATCACCTAAATCGATCTGAACTCACCTTGTTGACAACAACGCGGGGAGGCTGATCGTCCTCGGGGACGACGGTGACCTTGACCTTCAGCAGCTGGCTCTTGACACTGCCGTCCGGCGTGGAGGCGATGATGGAGAAAGAGTCGTTCAGACTCTCGCTGTCGTCGTGCTGGTACACCACCTTGCCCTCGGCGACGTCGCCCGAGGAAAACGCCATGTTGAACTCCTTGGGTTTGTCCGCGTTGAGGATGTAGCCGTGGACGGGAATGCCGATGATCTCGTAGATGAGGTCTTCTTTCGAGTAGTCCGAGTCCAGCAGCTTGAGAGTGTCGGAAGAGAAGGAGACTTCCCCGCCTTCCGCCACCGACAAGTTTCCCGGGCGGATGGGCAGGGAGGAGGGCAGGACTTTGACGGAGAACACCAGGTTCTTCAGCGCGCGGCTGTCGGAGTCGACGTCGAAGGTGAACTGGTCCTCCACCACGGCAGGGGCAGTCTGGACGTACTCCACCAGTCCCCGACTTATCTCCCCCTGGGAGAACTGCACGGGGTCTTCGGGGCCGAAAGGAACGCCCATCAGCTGCAGGTAGCCCTGCTGAGGAAGTGATGTGACGATGAACACCACTTCTTCCTGGTTGAGCGACGGGTGCTGAACCAGCAAGTGGGAGGAGCTGATCTGGGCACTTTCCCCTTCCTTCACCGTCAGCCAGCGGTTGTGGATGATGCGAGGGGCCCGGGCCATGTTGTCATCGACGATGACGACGGGGAACACCTCCTGGAGCTGAACCTCGCCCCGAACCACCGTGAATCTGAACAGGTCCTCTTCAGAGTCACTGCCGTCATGCACGTACTGCACGCTTCCCTCGATGATGTCGGCGTAGGTGAACTCAGCGCTGTCTTCCCCCTCCACTCTGAGAGTGCCGTGCCGAGGCTCCCTGGTGACGATGAAGCTGTAGCTGGTCCAGGGGAAATCCATGTTGGTCTCCAGGCTCAGGTTGGCTCTGGAGATCACAGCCCCCTTCCCTCGGCGGACCGTCAGACCCGTGTTAGCCTCGGTCTTGATGTAAGGGTCCGAGGCCTCCACTTCAAACAGCCCCGTCCAGTAGAACTGGCCGTCTGTCACAAAAATGGTGGCTCCCCCTTCAAGCGGTCCTTTGTGGTGGAAGGACAGTTTCTCGTCTTCCAGGTCCTTCTGAGTGAACCGGTAGACCGGGGTCTGGGTCTCCGTCAGCAGGATTTCTCCGTTGGGAATGGTCTGCCGTCGGAACTGAAGGTTGGACGCGTTGTAGTGGATGTCGGCATCGGTGAAGGCCAGGTCACGGATGGTGATCTTCTTCTGGCCATTGGTCACCACGTGGAACACCTTGTCCACCGCTCTTTCCGGAGGCTCGTCGTTCCTCATCGACATGCTGATATGAAACGTGCCCGTAAATTCCTGGATTTCGTCCGGTATTTCTTCTTCCGACCTGAAAATGGGCAGCGCGGCAAACACGAAGGAATCCCGATCGTGTTCAGAATCATCATGCCGATACACCACCCTCCCGTGACGGATGTCCGAGGAAGTGAACTCCTCCACCGAAGGGTCCACGACGCTGGACGCGCGCGCGTCCCACAGGCTGATGTTGCCGTGACTAGGGGGCTGGATGAGGGAGAACTGGAACTCCTTGTAGTCCTCCATTTCCAGGTAGAGGCTGGAGCGGGCGATGGTCTTCTGACCCCCCTCCGTCACCTCCCGCAGGCCGTTGTTGGTGAAGCGAATGGCGGTGTGCAGGGGGATGTACTCTATCCACAGCCTCATCATGCGCCCGCCGCTGGACGGGTACTTGATGGTCAGGTCGACGTAGTCCTCCAGACGCTCAAACCCCACGCTCTCAAAGTTGAAGTAAACGCGCCCGGCGTCCACGTCAGCCTGGGAAAAATTCCCTCCAGTCTTGAGGGGTTTCAGAGAGTCAAAATCTAACGGGTTCAAAATTCTGCTGTTGTCGGTGACGTGCAGATGGCCCAGCTTTGGCATCCTGAAGAGGCTGAAGGTGAGCTTGGTGGTGTCGATCCTCCCCACCTGTGAAGCGACCAGCAAGGAACTGTTGGTCAGCTGGTCGTAGGGAACCTGGTGAACCATCAGCCGGTTGTTGTTGGTGATGACCAGAGACACCGGGCTCAGCTTTATCTTGAACACCTGCTCCTTGGTCTCCACGTCCTTGGCTGACACGGTGAAGGAGAACTCGTCTCCGGGCACGGAGTAGTCCGATGAGAAATGCTTGTAGCGCAGACGAGACTGGTTCACGTCGCGCTGAGTGAACGTGTCGACATCCGTCCACTCCTCAAAACTGTGCTGCAAGCGCTGGATCTGGCCGAAGCGAGGCAGCTTGGTGACCTTGTAGCGCAGATCCAGATTCTGCAGGGGGACGTTGGTGACGGCTGACAGGACGCTGCTGTTCAGGGAGGTGCTGGAGGCGTAGGGCACGACCAGTCCCACATTCTTCTCCACCTCGATCTTCAAAGGGACCATCAAAAACCGCAGCAGCACACTGTCCTTCAAACCTGAGCCATCCGTCATATTCATTCGCATGTCCACAACAGCGTCTTCCTTGTGGGTGAACCAGATCTTGCCATCCAAAACGTCCTGATGGGAGAACGAGGAGGTGGGTTGCTCAGCGTTGCTGTAGTCCTCAAAGAAGCTGTCCACCGGACGAACAAAGTGCACGCTGTACATGAGGTTCTTGCTTTTAGTGTCCGGGTCTCTGACGTCAATGACCAAGGGGGTTAGCTGCAGCTTGGAGTTCTCCAGAACGCTGATCTGATTGCCAGAGGGAAGGTAGAGCTTTGGGGGGTCGTGGTGGGCGGTGATCTTGATGGGCAACACAAATTCATAGTGGCTGCGCAGTTTGTAAGGGAGTTCCGAATCGCTGCTTATGCTCATCTCTATGGTCATGTCGTCTGACTGAGAGTCCGTGCCGTCATGCACGTACTTGACCTTTGAAGTCAGGAGGTCGAGAAGGGTGAAGGACTCAGACTGCCGCTGACCCCTGTCCACCTCCAAGTGGCCAAATCTAGGAGGCAGCACCACCCTGAACCTGACGGCTATCTCTCTGATCCTGTGCATGCGGTAATCGAAGATGACGTCAATGGTGTTGGTGTTGATGACAGCCTCTGCTCCC
>JAGGCT020002265.1:0-25000 GCA_017654935.2 Phymorhynchus buccinoides
GCTTTTTTATATTTGAAGTCAGTGAGCACAGTTCAAGACTTGAAAGGACAGTGGTTGAAGAAGTGGGCAGCACTGGGATGGAAAACACAAGAAGAGACACTCCTGTGGCAAACCATTTCAACTCCGACCACCACACCTTGTCACTCATCAGGGCAGCGGTCCTATGGCGAAACGGACGTAAGGAGGGACAATACAGAAAATTCATGGAGAGTCAACTGATCCAACGCCTTGGCACCTTGAGTCCACAAGGACTCAATGTCAGGGAGTAACACCTCATCCAAACCTTCATCTCCCACTCCCCCCTCCCTCGCCCCCCCCCCCCCCCCCCCCCCCCACGCCTCTACTCCTTCAACCTCCCTTCCCACCCTACCCTGCCCCTTTCTTTTTGCCCCCAACTTGAGAACTGTATTCACCCCCCCCCCCCCCCTTTTTTCCATCCCACTACTCCCCACACTTCCCCGCTGTGAACTGTAATCACTTTTCCATCCCAGTGCTGCCCACTTCTTCAACCACTGCCCTTTCAAGTCTTGAACTGTGCTCACTGACTTCAAATATAAAAAAGCCTTCCAGTCAACTTTTTCCTGCATTCCCGGTCGAAGTGTTTATGACACGAAACGTCCCCCCCCCCCCCCCCCCCCCCCCCCCCCCCCCCCCCCCTCTCAGGTACTTTTCCCTTCACCTTGTTTTTTTACCTATTTATTTACCAAAGTTTTCTTTCTTTCTTTCCTTTTGTTGTTGTTGTTGCTAATTTTATACAGGAAGTTGAAGTTGAAAGTGCATGACATTTTTTGTATCAAAGAATTTGTTTGTTAGTCTCTTTTATCTCACATCTGCCACCTGTCTTCAAGCTCACCGCCAGTCACACTTCGTAGTTTCGTGGGTCTGTGTGATCCGTGCTTTTTAGTTGTGTGAATGTTTTGTGGTCATTTGGAACCGACGGTTCAGAATAGAGAATTATACTAAAGTGTTAACACGAAGTTGAGCTCATTCTCTTTCTCTTCTAAACTTTCTGTTGCGTGAAGTATCTTTTTGACCATAGCTTAACTCATTCGCATCTCAACGATTTTGAATTATTTGTTAGAAAATTCACAAATCACTCCAGCCTTACATACAAACAAAACATACATAAATACAAAAGGAAAAATGAAAGAAGATTACTGGGTTTTTACTTCAGGTTTAGACATAGGGAGGTGGTAGATCAGACTTTTTTATATATAGACTTTATATAGAAAAAACTCCACACGAATTGGTTTCCCCCACGACAAACCTCACCAAGAGCCTAAAGAAGGCAACTGATGTCTGAAGAACAGGTTATAAACAAATGTAATCAAATGGTTGCCCGCTTGTTCAGCAATCAATGCACCGTAAATTGTCAACTTAACCTTTACCGGACTTCTGGGGTCGCCCATGACCCCTTGACACACAAAACATGTTATATCTCTAAAACTATTTAAGCAATCTTCATGAAATTTCATGACTTTGTCCAAAACGTAAATGGCTTTAAGTGTGTTATATTTCATTAATGTGTATAAAATATAAATGACGTAATATGAGGTAATTTTGATATACCTGTCCGGATACATCTCCCACGACCCCTACTTTAAAGAGCACTGCAGTGCATTGAGTAGGGGTCGTGGGAGACCCCCGCCATCCGGACAGGGATAAACACATGGTGCCTCTTTGACAAGTAGGGGTCGTGGGAGACCCCCGCCATCCGGACAGGGATAAACACCTCGGAATTTGCTCTTTGCTGAGTAGGGGGTCGTGGAAGACCCCCGCCATCGTGTCCGTGTAGTCAAAAGCATGATCCGGTAAAGGCTAAGTACGAGATCTGAACTTGAAGAAGCCAACTTTGGAAGTCTTTTATCAAACACAGGAGCGCCTACATTGAAAAGAAGTTAGGGGTGGGGTTTTTTTTAATTGTTAAAAAAAAAAAAGATGCAAGGGTGGTAAATGGTACTGAACATGACCTCCCCCCCCCCCCCCCCCACTAAAAGGAAATTACTTCTATCATGACTTCACAATTTCTGAACACAAAAGTCACAATGTGAAGAATTATTAGTTGCCAAAAGATGCAAGTCGTGTATTGTTTATCTTACGAAAGAAGCCTCTCATCAGTTATGGTTTATTACTTGTTGAACGAAATCACACTCGACATGTCTATTTCTGGAAGAAGACACGCATGTCACAAATGATTAATTACACATAAGAAGTGACAAATGTCGTCAGTTTTCCCAACACATGTATGTATGTAGGTATGTATGTATGTAGATATGTGTATGTATGTATGTATCTATCTGTCTTTCTATCTTTGTATCTATGCAGGCCTATCTTATGTATGTTTGTGTATGCATGTAGATATGTAATGTTGTATTACGAATGTATGCATATAGACTAAGATATTTGTATGATATATAATTTGTGAATGCAAGTTGTATGTTTGTATGTATGTGTATAATATGTATAAGTTAGATGGATGGGTAGTTAAATGGTTGTATGCGTGCGCATGATGTGTGTGTATATGTGTGCGTTTGTACGAGTGTGTGTGTGACCAAGAATTGTATGTGCGCACTGTGTTTAAAATAGTCGCATATTTCATTTTTTGTCTTTTCTGTATACTATGTCTCTGTCTTTATTGTGTTGTTTTGTTGATTGCTTTATTGCTGCAAACAGAATTTCCTGTAAAATGGACAATAAAAGTATTGATTGATTGAGTTATCAATTACCTAATGAAGTCACATATGCCATGGAGTAATTATGAATAGATTTTGTGTGTGTTATCTTCAAAGAATGAAGACTGAATTTTGCTTTGTTTTATGTTTGTTTTTTTGTTTTTTAAAATTCTCCGTAAAGTCTATGATCCTTTGCCCACTCTTGTCTTCCAGCTCAATGACGTTGAGTATGAGGTTATTAATGTGTGGGGTGGGTGGGGTGAGGTGGGTTGGGTTGGTTGGGGGGGATGGTTGGGATGGGGGGGGGGTAGGGAGGGAGGGGGGTGTTAGTGTGTTGTGTTATGATTATATGCAGTGCGTTATTTTATGTGAATGCCATTCATTCTCTGATGTAGTATTCATTTCATAGAGGTGTATGGTGAGGATACGTGAGCCAGTCTGTTAGAAATGTTTGTGCGAATGGTGAGTGAAAAGCGCATCGAGTTGCTTAGCAAGATTATTTATTGTTGAATTATTTTTACTTCATATGCAAGTAAACCCGAGTTAGAACCTGGGTACAGGGGATTTTTTCCTCTCATTCTGCACTAGGCCTTAACGGTCTGAACGTGGAGTCTTTCGGATGAGACGATAAACCGAGGTCCCGTGTGCCCATGCACTTAGCATACGTTAAACCCAGTGGCAACGAAAAAGTTGTCATTTGGTCCAAATTTATCACACACACACACACACACACACACACACACACACACACACACACACACACACACACCCCTCATCAGTAACAAAAATCGCATGCAAATTTTTTTTTTTTTAAATGGGTGGCGCGCCTCTGGCTGCGACGCGCTCTCCAGGTGGGAGCAACCCGAATTTCACAGAGACGCCTCTGTGACAATAAAGTACCTAATACCTAATATAGAAAGAAAGGAGAAAAAGGAAGAGGAATTATATAAAGCATTCAATTGAGTCAGCTGATTTTATGTGCCTTGTAATATTGACATGTTGAAATTGCCGTGCTTTGAGCATTTAGGTTTCAATAAAGTGAATGCGTGGGAGGGAGTCTGTACGGTATGGCAAATGGATGGGGGATCTCCCCCTGTGGGGATACCGGGGGATCTTTTGTACAAATAGTTCCTCCACCTTCTGGGAGTTCTGTGCTTGTAACTTCCTCTAATTCTGTCACTCTCTTTGACTCTTGCCTTTTCCCTTTACTTACTGTTATCTGCTATCTTTCTATCTCACTGGTCCATTCTCCTGTCTTTTTTTATGTGATCCCTGGAGTCTTTAAGCCAGGGTAGGTTGGCAAACAACAACACATGCATGTTCTATTCGTGCATGAACACACAGATTACGGTTGTCTTCAGGTGTGTGCCTGCTGATATGATGTGGTCTCGGAAAATGAGTTTGTACGTTTCGAATGATGCCTATATAGTTGAAGATGTGTTTCTTTTTGATGTGTGTATTTTTTGTTATCAATAGCCATCGTTGTGTTGTGAATCTATCATGACAATCTAATGCAAATGATGATAATTGTGTTTATTTCCTGCCATTCATAATGTACCTTGGCTCAATGGCCGTTCAGAGGATGTGCCTTATGTCTTATTTTTAGTTCCCGAGCCGAAGTTTCGGGGAACTATTGTTTTTGGTCTGGTCCGTCCGGCGGCGGCGGCGGCGGCGTGCCTCCATCCGTCCGTCCGTCCGGCTATTCGTCCGTTTTTCTAAAAAACTATTCAGTCTATCATCATCAAATTTGGTATACTAGTTTGCCAAGATGCAAGCTATCCACTGATGTATTTAGTTTTACATTAAGGTCAAGGTCGCGCCAGTTACGGGGTTCAAACCCCAAAACACATAATCGCTAATATCTCGCGAAGTTTTGCATGTATTTCAATGCAGTTTTCTTCACAACATTTCTTGATGAATGGTCTATAACACAGTTGTCATGAATTTTTCTGTGCGCGCGTGTGCGCATGATCGCGCGCTCAAATCACGGGTCCGAACCCCAAGGCTATATATAAAAAAAACTATTCAGTTACGTGCTGTTTTGATGCGTTTTTATGTACTTACGTGCTGTTTTGATGCGTTCTTATGTATGTGTACAGCCGACACATTCCGATTTCGGAGTAGCTCGGCGATGCTGCGAGGGGACTTTGCAGCCGCTCGGCGTTGCACTTGTTAGTTTTCATTGACCATGTTTTTCGGACTATGAAAGGCGCACCCCCAAAGTTATATCAAAGACTGTACAGGGGAAGATAAACATCCGGTCTCTTTTCCCTATATGAGTAGTGAGGACAGAAACACTGGTTATGTCCCTTTGAAACGTGACACATTTTACACATCGATAGGCCAGTTGAATTCTCCGTTCAAGTTCCAGTCCGAGTTTTTGGATAGCCTCCACTGTGAATAGTGTACACGTCCGCACTAACGATAACTCTATCAGCCCGGTTCGCCGAGCTTTTAAGTAATCCATCTTACCCTTTTAGAATATCTTTGGTTATATACACAAAATTCAGATTTTGTTGTTATATGTTCTATATATTATTATCATTTAGTCACATTATAAAGCACAGTGGGAAAAGTGTCGCCTTTTAGTCTGACAGTTTTAGTTACTTTATTTGTTTGTTTATTTATTTATTTACTTCATGTGTTTATTAGTTTACTTATTTATGTCCTTATTTTGTTGTCATTTGAGTGATTATATTAATAACAAGAAGAATTGCGGAGTACAACGGAAGTATATTTTTTTTTAAACCCACAGGGCCTTATAATATATTTGAAGATTTTTTTGAAAATAAAATATGTACGAATTGGAACTTGTATGTGTGTGTGTGAGACAGAGAGAGACTGGACACTGGAAAACTTTATTTGACAGTGTGTGTGTCAAGTCAAGTCAAAATTTTATTTCCAGATGGGAACATTGTATAAGCAAAAACATGCTTTTTTCAACAAGCCATCCATAAAAAATGATGTACAAAAACTAAACATTCCAAAGTCGCGAACAAGAAAAGGAAAAGATACAAGTAAACAATTAATTAAAGAAGCAAGCAAATATTCCACAATGTGTGTGTGTGAGAGAGAGAGAGACTTGTATAGTGAAACACCGGACACCCTTTTAAAAAAGCACAAATTTTCGACTTTAATGTCTTTTTCAAAAACACAACTTAAAAAATGGCAGAAAATATTGCATCGTTAACGAATCACACAGACAGACAGACACACACACACACACACACACACACACACACACACACACACACACACTCCTACCCACTCATGTATTAATATGTCCCCCCACCCACCACCCACACAAAAAACAACACACACACACACACACACACACACTCATTCTCGTGTATATATATATATATATAGAGAGAGAGAGAGACACTGGAAAACTTTATTTGACAAGGAGAGAGAGAGAGGGGTAAGAATGTGTGTATGTCTGAAATGTGTATGCGTTGCTCGCGCTTTGTAATGAGGTTTTCCCTTCTGAAAAGATAACATTCTCTTATTTATTCAGATAGAATTTCTTGCTTATTGGAGAGGAAAAAAAGTCTTTGGTCTGCATGGTGAATGTTTCTTGGACAGCGCAATAAACATGCATACATACTCTCACTCTCACTCTCTCTCTCTCAGGGCTGGGTGGAAAAAAGCATGTAACTTGCTTATCTCATGTTCCCTGGTTAAATAAAATTTCGTTTTCGTTTTTTTTTTTTCGTTTTCTCTCTCTCTCTCTCTCTCTCTCTCTCTCTCTCTCTCTCTCTCTCTCTCTCTCTCTCTGGGCCTATTTCCTTCCCCACTCACTGATGTTGTATTTTGGTCCAAAACAGTGTACAACGAGATACAGCTGAACTTTTATATACAAACTTCCTTGCACCATGGTACACCACCACACAAAATCGATGAAGCGATTCTGTTCACTAGTTCACGAAATAAAGCTTTGGGGGGGAATTACATAGCCCAAAGAAGGAAATATATCGGTTTTCAATGGTCAAACTTCAAGGTCACGATATATCTGGTCAGCAACCTGCAGTTCACGGTCAGCAACCTGCATTTCTCGGTTAATTCTATTTTTCCGTTTTTGCCTTTCTTATTATTCATAACATAAAGCTGTATTTTAGGAACATATTTCAGCTAATAACCTTTTTGGAATACTACTGTTCCTTGTTTTGTCAAAATCTGATATTGTGAATAAGTCATGTACTAGGTCATCTACACTATTAAATATTTTATAAGTTTGAATTGTTTGAATTTGGTCGCCCCTAATTCTCCTTGCCTTTATATTACGCAAAGCAACCCTATTACCTTGATTATTCTATAACCGTTTGTCAGAAAACAAAGACTGAATAGTATAAGACTAGAATTTATCAACCCCCCCTTTGTACATCGATTTCCCCACTATGTACTGCAGTACACCGCGATTTGTCACAGTTGTGGTTCGTCTAATTAACCTTTTTGAAATACTAACCCTAGCCCTAAACCTAACCCTACCCCCCCACTATGTACTGCAGTACACCGCGATTTGTCACAGTTGTGGTTCGTCTAATAACCTTTTTGAAATACTAACCCTAGCCCTAAACCTAACCCTACCCCCCACTATGTACTGCAGTACACCGCGATTTGCAGTCACAGATTGTGGTTCGTTGTTCGTTGCGTTTTCCGTCTTATAGGGTGGGGGGGGGGTTAGGGTTAGGGATAGGGATAGGGTTAGTATTCCAAAAAGGTTATTAGCTAAAAATGTTCCTAAAATACAGCTTTATGTATGGTCAGAAAGGCAATAACGGAAAAATAGAAGTAACCGAGAAATGTAGGGGGGGTGGCACATCTTCACCTTTACCGAACAACAACAAAAATACACAACAGATTTATACGAACAAGAACTCAAAACTAAAAAAATGATTTAATGATAGACTCCGGCCTTTAACACTGGGTGTGTGTGTGTGTGGGGGGGGGGGGGGGGGGTACAGAACACACACAGTGAAAACGATTTATAAGAGAGAGAGAGAGAGAGACAACGTTGAACGCTGAACGATTTATTCGAATAGGCTATTAGCCCCTAAGAGAGAGAGAGAGAGAGTCAAAAATAGTTTAATGTTTAGGCCTCTGGCCCATAACAATATTAACAAACAAAGAATTTTTAAAGAAACACATCGCACAATTGTGGCTACATTTCAGAAAGACATTGAGGTGAACATGATGTTTTACGTCCTCTCGGTCATAGACATATGGGACATTTGTAAATACAAAGATGGCGGGAACAATACTGGAGGCAATGCCCGGAGGCAGTGCTAAACCAGTAAAGTCCCGATTTTAAAAAATAATACAGATATGTGCAGCAGAACCTTCAGCGTGTTGAAGTTGGCTGCCTAAGGAGAAGAAGATGTGTAGCAGTAACCACGCCTCGGTTAAACCTCATCAATGTATATCAATGCAGAAATACATTGATTTCTCATTATAACTTATATAAGGGAGGGAGGGAGAGAGAGGGCTCGTAAAGCCTTATTTCGTAGAGAGGGATCGAGTTTGCCGGTGGAAGTGGTGGGTCGACCGATCTGGTGCTTCTCACTGGAGGGAGTGCAGTCCCTGATATCCGCAAGGTGAGAGCACCAATGGTGTCAACGGAGCCGCTGTTGGACGCCTGGCTACTCGCAGACCGTCAACATGAACATGAACGCAATCTGCTCATGTTGCATGTTCTACAACCCTACCGGCATCAATTTGGCGATAGGCAGAGGCTCGGAGTACGTGTCCGTATCTCACATTCTCCAGGCTACGGATACTGTTAAGAAGCCACATTCTGCCTTGCTTGGGAAAGGGATAGGATTAGGTTATGGTTATATTCATGAAACGGAAAGAACGATATATTATCTACGTTGTCGTTGACATTGGAAGGCGAGAACATGAGATGGATAGCTAAGAATGGTCTAAAAATAAAACAGCCGATAGTCACAGTCAACTAATGTTGTAAACAGAATCATAATCCAGATATATTGATGCCCAGATATATCAGTTTGACAGAATAAAAACAGTCGCACTGCCAAAGCGTATGCAAAAACAAAATGGGGATGAATCCTTAGTTTAAACCCCACGGGTGTAGGCCTATTTAGCAATGCATACACACAGCATCATATGTTCAATCATGTTCATGTTGACGGGTCTGCGAGTAGCCATGCGTGCTGTTGGCAGCAGTCATCTTCATGGTGACGGGTATGATGCGGAGTCGGACCTTCCCGGGGGGCAGCTGCTCTCGTTGTGTGCGACGGTACATCAGGTGGGTGGGCGGAGGAGGTCGATGAGGCGACTCAGCTCCTCTGTGGGAGTAGTGGCGGGCCACGATATCTCGCAGTTGCGCGCAGGGCAAGCTATATGTGACCCAGCACCACGAAAGGGACATTAAGTCGCTGGGCTAGTTTCTCACAACAGGCTTGCAAAGTCAAAAAAAAAGATCATTTTCTGTCAATTTTGAGTTATGGGTGTTTTCATGTTTTCTAACATCCTATCTTTCATATTTATAAAGGACAATCTTTAATATGGTCTCAAAATGATCTTATAAGTGTTTTAAAATGAGTAGGTCAATACATTTTCTTCAGCTAGGCTAGACTTTAGACTGTGATCAGTTTCTCAAAATGGCTGATGCTCACTCTATCTACTAACTTCAACTGCTCATAACTTTGGAACGAAACAAGACTGGTTCTGTCATCAACAGAAAGAGAATTGCCTGAAGTTTTTAACCTTTACCGGATCATGCTTTTGACTACACGGACACGATGGCGGGGGTCTTCCACGACCCCCTACTCAGCGAAGAGCAAATTCCGAGGTGTTTATCCCTGTCCGGATGGCGGAGGTTTCCCACGACCCTTACTTGTCAAAGAGGCACCATGTGTTTATCCCTGTCCGGATGGCGGGGATCTCCCATGACCCCTACTCAATGCACTGCAGTGCTCTTTAAAGTAGGGGTCGTGGGAGACCCCCGTCATCCAGACAGGTATATCAACATTACGCGTCATATTACGTCATTTATATTTTATACACATTAATAACATTTAACACACTTAAAGCCATTTACGTTTTTGACAGTCATGAAATTTCATGAAGATTGCTTAAATAGTTTTAGAGATATAACATGTTTTATGTGTCAAGGGGTCGTGGGCGACCCCAGAAGTCCGGTAAACTGAGGTTAAAGGTAAGATTTTCTCAGAATGGTCAGTTTGACACTTGATGTCCTTTTCGTGGTGCTATGGATCACATATATTGTGGGAGGTGGTCACACTGGTCACTCCGGACCCTTTGTCCTAAATAAGTGCACAACACTCTTCACTCTCTTCAGCGTTTGATTCTTGATAAGCAACGACAAAGGAGGTCCTCAGTCTATCTGAAAGCCATGACAGATGTAAGGATGATGATGGTGACATAGAAATAGTAGGGGAAGACGGGGTAAAAAGCGCAAGGGCGGGTAAGAAGCCCACCCCAATTATCTCATGAAATGAAGCAAATTTCAGTCTCATTTTGCCCATGAGACGAGCGTTAATGTCTAGCATTCGTCTCATGGGCAAATTTGACTGAAAATTTCTTTATTTCATGAGATAATTGGGGTGGGCTTCTTACCCGCCCATGCGCTTTTTACCCCGTCTTCCCCTATGAAACATGAAACAAAGTAGAGATAACAACGAGAAAGAATAATTATGAGTGGCCTAAACCATATTCCTCTAACTATACACTATATGACACGACACTCATTGCTTTATTTTGCTTCTCGGATTAAACATTTTCCGGGGGAGCACGCCCCCGGACCCCCCCTGGTCTTGGTACTTCGCACCTTCGATGGGACTGAGAAGAGAGAAGATTTGGGTTTTAGGCCCTCTGGGCCCAATCTGGCCATATGGGGCATTTAAAGTTAAAAAGATCTCAACACCTTCGATGAATGAATGAAAAATGGTGTACACCTTCGATGAATTAGCCCCCACCCATTAAACACTTAGGTCCGGCCCTGGGTGAAATTCAATGCTTATGTTAAGTTTGGACTCTGTGGCGAGGGAATGGGTTAAAAGGCTAAGTCTCTAGGGAGGACTTTTAGTGTGTTAAATTTTCAAGTAGAAAATTTGCCTTTAGTCCACTTCTCTAGGGTATGGGAGGTGAGCAACTTTCCCGGCCCCTTTTCATCTAATAAATTTATATTTGTGCCCGGGTTCTGGCTCGTATGATTGAATGAAATACAAGTGGTAGTTTGCTCTAAATGGCAGACAGAGAGAAGTAGGGTTTTACATGAAATTACAAGACTTCCACTCTCATCAGTCTGACCAAAGGGTTCAGAATTATTTGACACTTGTATTTTATTTACTCACAAAATCTGCATAAGATTATGCAACAATAATAATAAAGCAGCTCAATGGCGCCAAAACAAAATATGAATGAAAAACAATGAAATCTGAAAGGATTTACAAGACTTTTGTCTTTCTAGAAGGTTAGCCCCAAGCGGGAAGGGTCACTAAGTGTCCTGGTTTCCAGTTATGGTTCTTGGCACTGTCTTAGGGACTTAGCTCATAGCTGTGTTGAAGTTCCTCCGTAGGGATCGGCGAGTGCTGGGTTGACTTGGCTTGCTCAGGTGTAGAGTAGCTCCCAGTCGCGGGATGGCACGGTTCAGGCGTGGTCTCCTCGCGGATTCTGGTGTGTCTTGGCGGCGGTTCTGTCTTGTTTCCTTGTGAGTCAGAGATTGAACTTCCTGACCACGATGCCCTGCTGATGATCACAGGAGAAGGTGGATGTAGATCTCTAGGGGAAGACGGGGTAAAAAGCGCATGGGCGGGTAAGAAGCGCACCCCAATTATCTCATGAAATGAAGCAAATTTCAGTCTCATTTTGCCCATGAGACGAGTGTTAATGTCTAGCATTCGTCTCATGGGCAAATTTGACTGAAATTTTCTTTATTTCATGAGATAATTGGGGTGGGCGTTTTACCCGCCCATGCGCTTTTTACCCCGTCTTCCCCTACGGCTTAGAGACAAGGGGCTTCAGCTGGCAGGGAATTAGTGGATCTCAACCGGCTAGAAGGCTGCCATTGTACAATAGCACTAAGAACACATAATCTGAATTTCAGTTACCAAACTGAGATCAGTAAAACATAAAAGGTGTACGGGAATCAACTGGTATGAGTCAGTACCCGACTAGATCAAAGTCTATGATCAAGCCAACATCACTCTCCATCCAACACCCGGAAAGGAATGTTATCATAGTTAGCAAGGTTGCAACCCACAGGCTTCCTACTAAAAATATACAAAAGGGTTAGTAGGCATAAAATCCGGTTCTGGTACCAAAAGAGTTAAAGTCAAAAACACACACACAAATAATCAGTGCACATAATTAGAACAGCTTGGTTACCAATTCTTTTCACTGACACATCTACTCCTTATTCATCATTGAACATAGGATCTAGATAAAAAATAGAATCAAACAAAAACAAATCTCAAATCTCAATCCCAGCCATCAATAATACTCACTAGTTGGGCTATTAGGACTGGCTGGGAGAGAGGCTGATTCTGCAATGTTGCTCAGCCAGGTTTTGGAGGTCTTGTGAGAGAGAATGTTTAGGTGGGGACTTTCCTCACTAGTCAAATTTCCCCCTCCAATTTTAAACACCCGAGGGCCTGTGATTGGTTCATAGCAGTCGACAAGTCACAAGATGACGCTATAATATTATGCATATTAGTACAGAACGATCACGCGCCGGTTACATCACTGGCACGTGTCACATTCCAATCCCTATCGTGATCGGGAAAGGAGATACGGGGAACAAAGGGAGACCGCCAATGTGAGTGTCACCAGAGGAAAAACCCGTGATCAAACAGATAGCGCTTCGGAATCAGCGACCTGTTTGATGTTGAATTGTAATTAAAGTGGCGGCCTGAATAAAGAAAGGGGAGGGGGGGGGGGGGTAGATAAAGAAAGTGGGGTTGCGCGTGACACATTGTCACAGACTCTAGGGTCATTATGTGTTTTAATTGATGTTGCTTTTTTAAATAAAAAATATTAATTAGATATTTTACACACACACACACACAAACTAGTATTCTTAGGTGGCACCTAATTTTCACTATTCGGTTTAAATTCATCCATTATTTGTGAAATAATTAGCGTCGTTGTAATGATTTTTAATGTGTTAATTCACAGGCGATGCATTGATATGGCTTGCCATTGTCTGAGTGGAGGCAAGAAATGGGAGGGGAGGGGGGCGGGCTGGAAATGTTCTTCTTCATCTTCTCTTCAGTTGGGGCTCATGATCATTTAACCCTTTCACCGCCAGCCATATTTCAGCAAAATATTTCCATTAAGTATAGGCCTATATACCTGGCCATGGGTAGAGAACAAAATCCATCTGCCGTAGCCTATTGTGGATTATTCTGTGACATATATAAAATAAGGTCTACCCTTACTTCCCAAAATAAGACAATATAGGGTCTTTAGATAATAGACCCCAATTTGATGCCTTCAATAGTACTGCATAATGTGTTAAATCACTGTGGTGCTAAAATGTGACTTTGGCAGTGAAAGGGTTAATTGATCATTCTGGCACCCTCAGGAGAGAAAAAAAAGACTGAAAAAAGGGGGGTCGGTTTCATCTGATAGATTAGTTCAGGGTGGAGAAGGGTCTTCTTCTTCTTCTTCTTCTTCTTCTTCTTCTTCTTCTTCCACTTCTTCTTCCTTCTTCTTCTTCTTCTTCTTCTTCTTCTTCTTCTCCTTCTTCTTCTTCTTCTTCTTCTTCTTCTTCTTCTTCTCCTACTTCTTCTTCTTCTTCTTCTTCTTCTTCTTCTCCTTCTTCTTCTTCTTCTCCTTCTCCTTCTTCTTCTTCTTCTTCTTCTTCTTCCTTTAACCATCCCGCCTTCATCGTGTCGAAGATTCTGATGGTACTAAGGAGGGCTCTGCGCATAACGCTTAGTAAAGTCAAGTCAGGGTAGGTAGGGGGTCACATCAGGGTTGAAAGAAAGAAACAAATATACGGACTCGACATTTAATTTATTGCCAAGGTGTTGCTCGTTTTCATCACGAACAAACTCTATTGTTTTGCGAAAGACAATTAATCATTATCAAACACACACACACACACACACACACACACACACACACACACACACTGAGCATCTAATGATCGATCAAAGAAGAAGATTATTATGTTTTTGCTCGTTCGTAGTAAAAAGACAACAATAATGATTGGGAGCAAGTGACATGCGCAGTTCGACTTCCTTGTAATTTTGGGCGCGCTGTATCAATGTGCTAGAATTATTCTGTCTTGTTTCTAAAGTTGTTACGATCACAGGGTTTTTTCCCAAAGCTTTGTTATGGCGGTGAGTGTTAACTGTTGTTTGGCAAAACCTTTCTGTTATTTTTTTAAATGCAGGTTTCATACATATGTATTGTATTTTTTTGGGGGGGAAAGTTTAGCGGGAATCCAACGGGTGTGGCAGTGTATTTTTACCTCTATGAGATAAGTAGTCCTAGCCGGAAGTAGTCCTAGCGTAGCCAATCAGAATCGTTTGTTTGTCCGCCATTGTGAATTTTACGGATTATGGATTTGTACATCGATTTATCGGCAAATATGTAGATTTACACCCTCCTGCTCTATTTTTTTGGTTCTTTCCGTGGTTAGGGTTAGATGGGTACAGTTCGCATGCGAGAGGTAGATATTTAATGACAGGTACTTATTTATCATAACACCGGACCTCCCGAAGACCAGACGGGCGCTCTATCCAGGCCGACAACCCGGTCCCTGATATTAGGCCAAATAAAAAAATATGTCTGTTTCCGAGAACATGGGCCCAAAAAATAGGGTAGGTAGGCTTTTAAAAAAAAAAAAAAAATTTTTTTTTTTTTTTTCCCCCTTCGCGGTGCAAGATTTTTGCCGTATTTTGCTGAAACATGTGAATGTGAGTATCAATCAACAGATTATTTTTACCACTTGACTTTTTCACATAGGTACGCTGATGGAAATGTACCAATTAATTTCACTGCATCCGCATGATCACATTTAGACATAGAAATGGCAATCGAGTGCCTTGCCCACCTGCCCGATAAATGAATGTGCCACGAGTGAAAAAGCTAGTAGAAAGAGTTCATGATTGGCCATCCTGTCACACAACTCCTCGGGAATGACATAATTTAATCTGTCAGTATTTTTCATACGTTGTTTTTATTTAACGTTTCTCATGCGCGCGTGCGTCTCAGTGTGTGCGTGTGTGTGTGCGCGCGTGCGTGCGGTAACAAACATTGATCTATCAGCATATCATACGTATAGGGGGTTATTCTGTGACAACATACATTACAACATACTACAGTAGTATCACACACACACACACACACACACACACACACACACACACACACACACACACAGAAGTACACAATCAGAGAGAGAGAGGGAGAGAGAGAGAAAGTCAGTGACAGACAGACACACACATACACTATGAACAACTTTTTTAAACTAAAGACTTGCATTCAAGAAGAATGCTAACTAAGTTATGACACTGACTGACAGTGAGTGACAAGTCAAACAATCATAGTTACAATGTCAAACTGTCTTGGACTCTTTCACCAATCTGCTCTATCTGGGTCTATCTACAGATTTTCCATCAAAGTATGTGTGCAAAAAGAATTGTCATTTTTTGCAGTTTTATGGATAGCTTGTGCTTTTGTCTCATGCCCAGCAAACACATCTTCGGCACTTTCGAAGCAATAAAGCATGTGTCAACCTCGGAATATGACAGCAGAAAGTATTGTTGTCATGTTTTCTTCCAACCACTGCCCGATGGCTCAGACTCGATGGTTATTTTTCGCCCAAAGCACGTTGCTCTAACTTGCAATTTTCTCGGAAACCTGTGCAGTCCGCACGAACGGCCTTCATCTATTGGATGAAATCACAGGAGCTACGTGCGACGATTGGTTCGCTTGGCAGTTTCTGCTGGGTTGTTACTAAAAATAGCTTAGTCTGTCCTCATCAACATGTGCGAAGAGCTTCAGCAGAAATAAAACATACATGTGCAACTCTGCACTTGCCCGGCGGGCAGGTCGTCGAGTTCGCCATCTGCCCGACACTTACGACTACCTGCCCCGGGCAGTCGGGCAACCGTTAGGCCTACTGTCCGACCCTGCCTTGACTACGCCGAGTGAGAGTGCAATGGTTGTTTACCTTGCATCGTCTGCTCAAATTGCTTCTTTTTTATTTTTTTTGGAAACGTCCCCCCAAAAAAATTAGGGTCGGCAGCAAAAACTAGGCTCGGTCGGGTTACCGGAAACAGACATATATTTTTTTTTTGGCCTTAGCCCTTTGACCGCCAATGTCGCATTTATGCACCACAATGGTTTAACACCGATATCACTAAAAGGCATCAAATCAGGACCTGTTATCCAAAGACCATGGCATATTTTCTTAACTTTGTGAGGTAAGGATAGGCATAATGTTGTGCATGTCACAAAGGAATTTCCAATATTGCAAATGATTTTTTTTTCTCTACCCAGGTAAGATTAATGGAAATTGTTGCCGCGTGTGAAAAATGGCTGGTGGCGAAAGGGTTAATCCTAATATCAGTCGCTACACTCTTCCCCCTCCTTTTTTCAAGGAATAACCCCATTCCTTCCATCCTCCAGGCCACCAAATTAACTTCGGCTTCACATTTATGCCCGTCAACCCGGTCAAGAACGATAATCTGTTGACTGAAAAAGCAATCGCTATGTTCTTTTCTGTTACAAATTATAGTTCTTAACGCCAGCAGACAGGCATAAATCAAATGTGAATATAGCCTTAACTTCGACACCAATGTATTTTTGTGGGGGAAAACTCAAGTTTAGCGGGACTGGGAATCGAACCCGAGACCTCCCGAACACCAGACGGGCGCTCTACCCACTCAGCTATCCAGGCCGACAACCCGGTCCCTGATTATTATTAATCCTAGTATCAGTCACTACAGTATGGATTTCCAATTTAACGAACAATGGAACTGCACGGGTAGTTACTAAGTTAGTGGGTTTAGTGTGGTGTTCTCAAAATGGATTTGTTCTCAACATGTTTGCGCATGTGCAAAATTATTTTTTGTGGATTTGACGGTTTCAGGTTAGGGTTAGAAATATTCAATTGGGTTAGGGATAGGTTTAGTGTCCATTTACAGGGTTTGTACAGGGTCCTTGAAACCTTGGAAAATTGACATGGCCTTTTCCAGGGCTTGAAAATTGCTTGAAAAACAGGAAAGGCCCCAAAACACCTGGAAAAGTCCTGGAATTTTCAGTATCGTCTGACCACATCAATCCATCAAAGTCAAAATCTGTCCTCCACAAAAAATATTGAAGGTTAAAACTAAATTCAAATGAACAACAAAAAATCTTTCATGGTCAAACCGATATCGCGATCATAGCATTTACGCGAGTTGTCTGCCGCTGAAGTTACTTCCCTTTACCGTACTTCCATTCTCCGGTAAAGCAGACTGCATTTTCACCGATGTTTGGCTGCAAAAAAGAATATCAGAGCTGGTTAGCTCCGTCAACACATGGTTCAAAACTGAAAGCTAATTGCACAGTATGCAAAAAGAACTTTGACATCGCCAGCATGGGCGAGAGTGCTGTAAAAAGCCATTGTCAAGGCCAGAAGTACAAGCAACACAGGTGGAGCTCAGGTGGGAACAAAACCGGCATTGACTGGTATTCCAGATTGAGTCCTTGAAATTTACAGACAAGCCTCTATTTCAAGACTTCCAAAATGTCCGGAAAAATCGGTCGTAAATTGGAGGGGTCGTATGACGGAGGTTTTCACTGGCAGCCATAGAAAGAAAAAGTTCAGCACAGTTCATACTCTCACAGTTCATACAATGACATATTAAGACTGGATTTGGGTCTTTCCAACTCCATAGGATTGTGCAATCGATGTATTACAGTTTCACTTCGCCGACTTCTGTTAATCACCTCCACTCTCGTCCAAAGTCAGTGGTTTTCGTGCTTTTCCTACCCTTTCCGCCATCTTTTCTACAACAAGGGAAGCAACTCCGCTTTCAGGCCCTTGACCGTGGTTGTTTCCCTTTGCTCGAAGTCTATGCAGACGACAACAACGGTCGTAAAAACCAACAAAATGGCGGTCGTAAGTCGCGTTTTAGAGTAAGATGCATCTGTGCCAACAAATCCGGTCTCAAATGAGAGGTGGTCGCTTAACAGAGGGTCATAAAATAGGGGTTTGTCTGTAGTAAACTGGTCCTGGAAATGTCCTGTAATTTTTTGTACACAGATCTGTACGAACCCTGTAAGTGTAATTTGTAATCACTAAGTAATGGTTGATTTGTTTGCTGTGTTTCAGGGACCCTCTGGACGCAGGAGTGCTGAGCTTCTGTTTGAATACTACGCACAAGTAACAAAAAGGAAGGATTGGGCTTCACTACTTTTCATAGTGTGCTCAGAAATGCAACGGCCTCGGCAGATGCACCCAGTATTCATGAAGCTGATGAGTGAATGCATATCTGCCTCATTAAAAGAAGAATCTAGCTGGCCGCATGTTGTCCCCGCTTTGAACACGTGGCTCAGCAGCATGATGGAGCAGCGAGTCACCGACCTCATAAAGCGCCTAAAGCTCATGTCAAGAAACGAGTCGTGGCCGGTCAGCAAGGTGTCCAGGGCAAAGCGATGGTGTGTGGACAACGGTCACGCCAACGTGGTTCTACTCCTGGGTCTGGTCACTGAGGATTTGGGTCTGGTGGAAACGGCGGTCACGCTCTCTTCTCTGGACGTCAGTGAGCTTTTCCTGCTGAGAGTTGCAACGAAGCTTGCCAAGTCGGAAGAACGAGGAGGGTCTTTCTCTGCCGCCGCCGCCCTGCTGGACGTCTGTCCTCTAACTGTGGAGAATATGGAACACAGGTATTTCTACGCGCTGAGTGGGAATGGAGGCCTCACCAGGGAGTGTGAAAGACGAGAGCTGTGGGCTCTTGCCCTGGTATTGCAGCATCATAAGCGGGGCTACGTACAGAGGCATTTCAGCCTGTGCGATAGCCCCACCGTTATCAACTTTGTTCTGGAAAAGACTGTCTTTAGAGCCAGTTTTCCATATTCTTCTTATCAATTATGGTGGTCGCTGGTCCAAGACCTTGTGCCAAGCTGCAAAGATAAGAAAACGCTTCTGTATGCGCTCCAAACCGCCGTCAGAGCGGACCAAACCGAGGTCGTAGAGGTTTTACTCAGTCACATGGATCCTTCTTCTTTCTATTTTGTCGATGGTGAAGGTAATGTGAACACCCTACTGTCAGAGGCTTTGGGGAACAGCAAAGTGGGAGGAAATACACTGCGTGTCCTCCTAGCTTCCGGCCTGTCAGCGGTCCAGAGGGACATGGACTCCATCTGTCCACTAAAGCAATGCCTTGAGGAGAAACGCAGAGATTTTTTACATTATAACTTGGAATGTGGCTCCTTTTCCAACAGGACATTGTACGCTGTTGCCAACGATAAATCAGTCAAACAGAAGATGGAATCAGACGAAGAGATGAAGAAGTGCTTCAAACGCGTTGAGGAGGCTGCGAAGACTCCTTCCCGGCTGGAACATCTTGCTCGGTTGGCGGTGTCTCGACGTATCGGCTGTCAGCCGGGCCGCTCTGACAGGATCGACACTTTAGGCCTTCCCACGGTTCTGGGGGAAAATGTGAAATTCAGACACGAACTCTACCCGAATATCAAAACATTACGCAGATCGAAAAGACTGAAGAGCAAAAGATTAAGAAAATGATTTTTTTTAAATAATCACTTTTCGTTCTGCAGGATGGGTACACTATGTGGATATTTTTAATAGGAATTCATGTCATTGACGAACCAGATGCAATGTTGCGGATGATCTTGTTATCAATATTCTGGATTGATTATTATTCGGTGTTCATGTTTGGTGATCTTTGCAATCATGGTAATAATTTTACATGCTGATTGATTGAATGATTTTTATGTGCTGAAATGTTTCATACTGGCTTTAGTTTAACACTATTGTGACTGACGCTGCCTCAGCCTATTCTCAGTGCAGGCCCGAACCTGCTGCGGTACTACTCATAGAAATTGGGTGGTTGTAGACAAACGCGTCTTACGTAGCTGAATGATGTCCTTTTGCAACCAAATTTTGGTTACTTGCTGAAAAAAGGCTGTTTAATTCGCATATATAATTTATAAGTAGATAGGAATAGCGCTTTTTACATGCCGACTTGAAAAACGGGAACGATTCATTGTTTACATGCAGTTTGTTTACCCTGGCCTCCCACGACCAACAGACTCAGTCTCTTGACTTGTCGAAGCCACAGGCACACTGTCACTAGTTTCACAATCATCCTCACTACTTTCGTCGCTTTCAGTCAGAAAAAACTAATTCTGGGTCCCTGTCGTCAGGTTCATCCAAGTCAAGCAGTTGAAGAATCTCCTCTCTCGTAAGATTGCTGTCAGATTGTACATTGAAAGCAAGGGAATTCGAGAAACGGAAGTAATCGAACAAGGGAAGCAACTCACAGAGCGGACTGTGTTCTGTACTGGAAAATAACACAAGTTTTGTACCTTAAACAGTGATCCTACTGTAGTCGCGACCTGTCCGCACAGAATGTACTGCAGTTCCTACTAAAGTTGCGACCCGTCACCAATGTGTTAAGGCTATTGACAACATGATTGATCCAACAGATCTAAATCTCATGGATATTGAAAAAGGGGGGACAATGTTGTTGAACTTTTATCAGTGGGTTTGATCAATAATCTTAATAATAATAATAATGATAATATTAATAATACATAGTATTTATATAGCGCCTTTCTTTAACCTTTACCGGACTTCTGGGGTCGCCCACGACCCCTTGACACACAAAACATGTTATATCTCTAAAACTATTTAAGCAATCTTCATGAAATTTCATGACTTTGTCAAAAACGTAAATGGCTTTAACTTAGTTTAAGTGTGTTAAATTTTATTAATGTGTATAAAATATAAATGACGTAATATGACGCGTAATTTTGATATACCTGTCTGGATGACGGGGGTCTCCCACGACCCCTACTTTAAAGAGCACTGCAGTGCATTGAGTAGGGGTCGTGGGAGACCCCCGCCATCCGGACAGGGATAAACACATGTTGCCTCTTTGACAAGTAGGGGTCGTGGGAGACTCCCGCCATCCGGACAGGGATAAACACCTCGGAATTTGCTCTTTGCTGAGTAGGGGGTCGTGGAAGACCCCCGCCATCGTGTCCATGTAGTCAAAAGCATGATCCGGTAAAGGTTAATCTTGGAAGCAATGATTTTCCAAACATGATGAGCTGTTTGTGTAGAAGACGACGCAATGTCTTCTTTTATGGATGAAATTGAGCTGTGTTGAAGGAAAAATCTTGAACAGATTTTTTTGTTCGTTTATGTTTTGAAAGTTGTGTTACTGCCTTAGAACATTTGAGTTTGTATTTAATGAGTAAAATGCAGTTTGTATTCTTTTTAAATTTGAAGACATTTTTAAACATTGATTTGACAATTTTTTGTCTGTCAGTTGCATTTTAACTTGAATATTTTTTTAAGGCTACCAAAGACAGTATAGGGGAAGATAAGCATCCAGTCTCTTTTCCCTATATGAGTAGTGAGGACAGAAACACTGGTTATGTCCCTTTGAAACTACACATCGATAGGACAGTTGAATTCTCCGTTCAAGTTCCAGTCTGAGTTTTTGGATAGCCTCCACTGTGAAAAGTGTACTGGCCCCACTAACGATAACTCTATCAGCCCGGTTCGCCGAGCTCTTAAGTAATCCATCTTACCCTTTTAGAATATCTTTGAGGCTACCAAAATATCTTCATTACAGTTTTGTTGTTAACTGAGTCCTAGTTGCCAGTATCATGTTTACAATATATAATCAGTTGTAACCATTACAAAATATCTTTTAGCAAACCTAAATGATGATATGATTACCTTGGAAAACAACAGAAAATGGGGTTTCCCTGTAACGGAACTTGGAGATCGCACAAAGTCTGACTCTTCAACCACACTTTTATTTTAGATTTCCCTCAAGACATATTGCCTGTATTTTTATTTGATTTTATTGAGTTTTTTGTTTTGTTCATGTTTGTGACAAAAGGTCGCCTTCTGTACATGACTTTTTGCATTTCATTCTTTTGTTGCTTTGTTACTGTTTAATGCGGTCTTATATTTTTTAAAATGTGAATTTAGTATTGTCCTTTGCTTCCCCCCTGCGGGTTCCATCTTGAATATATGGGAGATCTTTTACTTAATGGAGTCTGACAGTGGGTGGATGCCTCGTGCCTCCATTCGGGGAGCTGGTCGGCTCCGTCCTTCCCCGTTAGGGATACTACCAGTTTAAAATTAAAAAAATAGTTCCCCCAACTTCTGTGCTTGTAACTTCCTCTTAACTGTCCCTCTCTTTGACTCTGCCTTTTCCCTTTGCTTTCTGTCATCTACTGTCTTTCTGCCTCGGTCCATTCTCCTGACGTTTTTTCCATGAAAAAAAACACCTTTCAAATTTGTTCCTTTTTCCAACTTGTGACTGTTTTTTGATTGCATCTAGGCGTGAGATTTTACGCACTTGATTGGGCACCTGTTGTTCATTCTGCAGTTCAGATTTGCCTTTATGGCCATTAAAAAAAAAAATATATATTTTACTTATTTTTAGGTTAATTATGTATGTTTGTTATCCTTTTTTTAAATAATTTTTGTAATCTTGTCTTGACAAGTAAATGAGAAGGGCTTACTTTTCCAGCACAGCCTAGTTTTATCTATTGTTAACAGTGATGGAGGTGTCATGTTATGATTTCTCTCTCTATATTTTTATCATGTTTTGAATGTTGTTTAATCTTGGTAGGCCCAAAAAGCCTGAATGTACAACAGACCTGTTTACTCTACTCTTTTCGAGTAGTATTCTACTCAATTTGGACCTCTACTATTCAAAATTGAAAATAATGCTCTAACTACTCATTTTCAGTGAATATTATTTGATGGTTTAATGAAGAGGACTACTCATTTCACACAAAAACTACTCATTTCAGCAATCCAGACTACTCAAGACTTGTGTAGGGGGTAAACAGGTCTGGTACAAGGAGTGATTACTCCTCCGCAGCTGAGTGAAGCCTGTTTTTTTTACTTCCACCTTTTCACCTACACTGCAGGTGGGGTTCATTGTGAACTCGCTCACTCACTGCCTACTGACTTCCCACCTTCCACCCTTTTCACCTTCCAGGTGAGGTGGGAAGTGAGAAAGTTGGCTTCATTCTGTGCAAGGTTGGTAGGCTGCAAAGTGATCACTCTTTGTGACATTTAGGCTTTTTGTCGGATTCTTGGTAAGATACATTGATGTGTGCTTTTTTAATAATTATGTGGTCGAACTTTACACGGAAACAGTTGACCATAGCTGTCGACGGGACTATAGCTGACTAACTTAGCATTTCCAGCCATTCTTACACTTATTCGCTAGTTTGCAATGATGGAGATATTATGCTATGAATTGTTCTTTAAAAAAACAATGTTTTCAAGTTGTTTAACCTTGGAAAGTGTTTAAAAAAAAAAAATTATAATGTGGTCGACCATTACATTGTGACAGTTCTGAAATGACCATAACTGTTGACTAACTGACAGACTGTACTTAACTTTGCGTCTTTTGACCATAACTGTTGACTAACTGACAGACTGTACTTAACTTTGCGTCTTTTGAATTAGAAAAATAAGCCTTTAGAGTGGTTCAATGTTTCCAGCACTGTGTGGACTTATGTGCTATAGGGTGAAATGATGGAGGTGTCATGTTATGAAATGTACTGTATGTTTTGTTGTTTACAGGTTGTTGAACGTTGGTAAGAGATACATTGATGAGTGTTTTGTAGTAAGTGGTCAAACTTTACGCTGTGACAGTCCTGAGATGACCATAGCTGTTGACGGGACTATATAGTATAATGGAAAAAATAAAAAATAAATAAAATACTGGGTTTCTTGCTTGCTGAATGCTTTTTTAAAATTCTTTAAGCCTTAGTACAGTTTTACTCATTCACATCCTTAGGCACCCCAAAAAAAAAAGTCTGTTTCCGGTAACCCGACCGAGCGTAGTTTTTGCTGCCGACCCTAAAAAAATTTTGGGGACGAGTTTCCAAAAAAAAGAAGCAATTTGAGCAGACGATGCAAGGGAAACAACCATTGCACTCTCACTCGGCGTAGTCAAGGACCGTTACTCGCGCAGACTTTCGTGATCAACATCCGCCAACAAAAGGCACGCGATTTCCCGCAGTACAATATTACTGCTATGCTTGCTGCAACATGCTTATGTGAAAAACAGTCAAGTGGTAAAGATAATCTGTTGATTGATACTCACATTCACATGTTTCAGCAAATACGGCAAAAAATCTTGCACCGCGAAGAAGAAAAAAGATTTTTTTTTGGGAAAGCCTACCTACCTACCCTATTTTGGGGGGCCATGTTCTTGGAAACAGACATATTTTTTTGTTTGGCGTTATGACATTTCAGCTTTTATTGTATTTCAATTTGAACTTTATGTGGTGACAGTCCTGAGATGACCATAGCTGTTGACGGGACTATAATGGAAAAAATAAAATAAATAAAAATTGGGTAAAGGTAAAGATGTGCCACCCCCCATGCATTTCTCGGTTAATTGTATTTTTCCGTTTTTGCCTTTCTTACCATACATAAAGCTGTATTTTAGGAACATTTTTAGCTAATTACCTTTTTGGAATACTAACCCTAAACCTAACCCTACCCCCCACTATGTACTGCAGTACACCGCGATTTGTCACAGTTGTGGTTCGTTGCGTTTTTCCGTCTTATACGGTGGGGGGTAGGGTTAGGGTTAGGGTTAGTATTCCAAAAAGGTTATTAGCTAAAAATGTTCCTAAAATACAGCTTTATGTATGGTAAGAAAGGCAATAACGGAAAAATACAATTAACCGAGATAGGTAGGGGGGGGTGGCACATCTTGACCTTTACCAAAAATTGTATTTCAATGGCTATGGTGTGAGCAGTCAATTAGGCTTAATATTTTTTAAATAAACCAATGAAATACTGCTGTATCCCCTGAAAACCTTTATAGAATAGATACTGGAAACAAATGCTTTTTTTGTGTCTTTAAAATGATGCACATTTTGTAATGAATTATTTTGAGGTGAAATTACAATAAAATGATTTGGATTGTACTTGTGTTTTTGGTGTGTGTGTGCGCGCGTGTGTGTGTGTGTAAATTTATACATGTATGCAAATGTGTATGTTTATCACTTTTTCTCAAGCTGAATTTTATGCCCATTTTTCCTAGTTTGTCAAAACTGCATGCAACGAATGCACACAAAATACTTGAAATTATAAAAATGAC
>JAGGCT020002266.1:0-25000 GCA_017654935.2 Phymorhynchus buccinoides
TCGGACTCTGCGCTGTACACTCATCTACCAGTATTTGTTTGGTGGCAGTCAAAGGGGTTAAAGTCAAATTTCAACATTTAATTACATTGATTACATCCATGAAATTGGTGTGAAGTCATTCATTATTAGGAGGGTAATGTAGCTCAGTGGTTTAAAGTCAAATTTCAACATTTAATTGCATTGATTACATCCATGAAATTGGTGTGAAGTTATTCATTATTAGGAGGGTAATGTAGCTCAGTGGTTTAAAGTCAAATTTCAACATTTAATTGCATTGATTACATCCATGAAATTGGTGTGAAATTGGTGTGAAGTCATTCATTATTAGGAGGGTAATGTAGCTCAGTGGTTTAAAGTCAAATTTTAACGTTTAATTGCATTGATTACATTCGATCATGCAATTGGTGTGAAGTCATTCATTATTAGGAGGGTAATGCAGCTCTGGTTTAAAGTCAGATTTTAACATTCAATTGCATTGATTACATCCATGCAATTGGTGTAAAGTCATTCATTATTAGGAGCATAATGTAGCTCTGGCTTAAAGTCAAATTTCAACATTTAATTGCATTGATTACATTCATGGATGCTCCTTTCAGGATTTTTTTTGTCCAGGATGTCCTGAAGTTCAGCTTAAATTTATATTTTGGCCACTTATTGCCTGGATCTCTATATGGTCTTAGAAGCGATTATGAGAATTTGAGAAGATGAATTTTGCTGGTTATTTTTGTATAGAGGTCATGAAGTTTAACCAGTGAAAGTGCAACGAGAGCCTGTTAATTACATTGGAAACTGTTGTTTCCCTTCAGCTTCCAGGGGGCATTGACCCCCGGAACCCCCAGGAGGGGTGCTGTCCCTGAACTCCGCCGGGGCCTGGGTGGCCCATGGATCCCTGCCTTGCAGGATTATTGAAATTTCCCAGGAGCATCCATGTACATTCATGCAATTGGTGTGAAGTCATTCAAATTCCTTTAGAAACTCGCCCTGTTAAATTCCTGATAATTGTTTGCAGTACTCGGACTCTGCGCTGTACACTCAGCTGTGTTTCTACCAGTATTTGTTTGACGTGGAGAGAGCCAAGACGCTGCTCACAGCCACTGACAGAGGTGAGTCAATGCACTGCTATTAAGAATGAGGACAACTTACCATATTTTTCGGACTATAAGGCGCACCCCCCCAAATATTTACACAAAATTCATAGATTCTGTACTGCAGATCATTTTGATTATACTTTTAGTAGTCATATTATAAGGTGCAGGGGCTCAGTCTGGGGAAAAAATATCCCCTTATAGTAAAACAAATATGGTACTTTTTGTTTGTTTATCGTAAAAGTTTTAGGCCGTGTACACATACATGCGGATGTTTCGAACGGAAACCCATGCGCAATATTAATAAATAAGTAAAAGAGAGAAGAAAAAAAATAAACGGATGTGTACGTATTTCCCCTAATCCATATTTTGTCCCTTCTTTCTTAAGTTATTATTTCCGCTACGGAAAATCCGGATATACTGTGTACCAGGCCTTATTCTGTATTGTGCTACTACAACGTACATTGGTTTTGCAATGGTAAAGAAGAACTTGTTCTTAGCGTATATTTACAGTTTTTAGCTCACACTGACTTGTTTTGTGCTATTTGTCTGTGTGAAAAGGAAGATCGAAACGCATTGCTAGGAAGCATACTTGAAAAGTACAAAATTGAACAACAGCAACAAAAAGTTTAGTTAACGAAATAAAAAAACATTTTTTGAAATAATGTTTAACCATGCCATTTTTAGAGGAAATTAAATAAAATAGATACAAGTATCTTCTGTGCGATTAATTTACTTTCATCGTTGGGTTTTGGTAATTTTGAAAAATGATGCTTAAATAGACAAAGATCTTGTCTCTGGTTTTTAATTATTTTATTTATAGCTCTGTTGTTTAGTTCAGTTTCCTGGGGCTTCCTTCATTGATAAGATTCAAAAGAAAGTACACTTTGCTTTCTTGTCAGTACAAAATGCATCAACAGGGCATGGCACGTTCTGGTTGGCTGGAGATTCAGGTTTCTTGGAGAAGACAACGGCCATGGCAATGGTAATAGGGCTCTCTTCATGGTACAAAAATTGTAAAAAGCTGAAATGAGTAGTTTGGGTGCAAAATGTGTAGTTTTATTCATTAAATCATCAAATAATGTTCACTGAAAATGAGTAGTAATCAAGAATTAAAGAGCATTTTTTTCAGTTTTGAAGAGTAGTAGAGGTTTCAAATTGAATAGAATAATACTCGAAAAGAGTAGAGTAAACAGGATCGAGTTTCTCTAGATAACGGTCGCCGAGTGAATAACGCTTACGCCAAACGGGGCCTAAGAAACACTTTAGAAAGCGTTTGCGGAAGAATATTACAAGCTCTTGTCTGATTGGTCAATTTTTTTAAATTATTTTAACCAAACTTTAATGAACCAATCAAAAACAAGAAATGTATTCACCCCATGCTTGTCACGTGATAGTTCGCGAAAAGATACCTCGATGACAGCGACAAAACGTTTTTGGCAAACGTCGGCGAAAGAGGTGTTTCTTAGTACCGTTTTTGCCGATTTGCGCTCACGCTACGTAACGTTAGCCCTTGTGAAACGGCCCCCTGGTCTGCTGTTGGTGAGTTTTTATATTTTGGCTCTTTTGTGTATGTTTATGAGCTTGCAAAAAATGTGTTCTATATACTTTGTCGACAGCATCAGCTGACAGCCAGCTGATGAATGACTCGGACATGTCGTCTAAAGTGCCAGCGACATATCGTGCCTTGAAGAGCACAGCAGACCAGTGGCAGAGAAACAACGCCTACTCTCAGGTGGACCTAGGCAGCCTCTTCCAGGGGCTGTTCATTCTCAAGACAGACAAATAAATAGAAGAGTCTGCCGACTGTTGAGGCAGTATGTTGTCAGAGACGAGTCATAATAGAGGACCAATGCTTGTTTGGTAAAGGTAAAGATGTCCCCCCCCCCCCCCCCCTGCATTTCTCGGTTAATTGTATTTTTCCATTTTTGCCTTTCTTACCATACATAAAGCTGTATTTTAGGAACATTTTTTAGCTAATAACCTTTTTGGAATACTAACCCTAAACCTAACCCTACCCCCCACTATGTACTGCAGTACACCGCGATTTGTCACAGTTGTGGTTCGTTGCGTTTTTCCGTTTTATAGGGTGGGGGGTAGGGTTAGGCCTTAGGGCTAGTATTCCAAAAAGGTTATTAGCTAAAAAGGTTCCTAAAATACAGCTTTATGTATGGTAAGAAAAGCAAAAACGGAAAAATACAATTAACCGAGAAATGTAGGGGGGGTGGCACATCTTGACCTTTACCGCTTGTTCTTGGGTGGACCCAAGGAGCTTGGTGCAGGCTTTTTCTCAAGGCAGACAACTGAACATATACAGAGTGCTTGCCCTCACATGCTTATGCTTTCAAAGAGACTAACAGACCTGTTTACTCTACTCTTTTCCAGTAGTATTCTACTCAATTTGGACCTCTACTATTCTTCACAATTGAAAATAATGCTCTAATTACTCATTTTCAGTGAACATTGTTTGATGGTTTAATGAAGAGGACTACACATTTCACACCAAAACTACTCATTTCAGCTATCCAGACTACTCAAGACTTGTGTAGGGGGTAAACAGGTCTGGACTAACAGTTGAAGGGCACAACTCGTCTTGTGACCAGAAGTTGATTTCAATATTCTTTTTAACATAAACTGCTAATTTGTTCTGCACAATTATTATTTGTGTCTATGAACTGTATAAGTAATGTTTCATTATTATTTTTCCTGCTTGTATATCACCAAGACATGAGGAAAAGGGGGTGGGGTGGGGTGAGGTAGACAAATGGGAGAGAGCGAGTGCAAGAGAGATTCCTATTGTGTGTACTTGTATGATATCTATGCACATGTGTTTGCAATGTTTATGTTTGCGTTTATCGACTACCAGGACAAATTTCTTTGTGTGTGTGGGTTTACTACAAAAGATAATAAAAGTTGGTTCATCAACGATTTTTTTTCCAGCAAAGTATAATAAAGCTGATTGATGGATGAATTGAGGATCACTATATATACTCTCAGTGTATTTAAGGCAGCTCTTCTCCATAGACTGTTTGTCCACTTGCCAGATAAATAGGCAGCTCTTCTCCATAGACTGTTTGTCCACTTGCCACATAAATGAACATAAACAGAGCAGCTACTGATGCTTTGCAAATTTGCAAGTGTAGAGTGGCACAGTGGTAACGCATTCGCTTCGTGTCAAGTAAACCTGAGTTCGAACCTGGGTACAGGGGATTTTTTCCTCACTTTGCACTAGGCCTTACGGTCTGAACGTCGAGTCTTTCGGATGAGACGATAAACCGAGGTCCCGTGTGCCCATGCACTTAGCACACGCTAAACCCAGTGGCAATGACAAAGTTGTCATTTGGTCAAAAGTTACCCCTCCTCATCAGTCACACAAAACTCGCATGCCAAAAAAAAAAAAATAGTTGGGTGGCGCGTCTCTGGCAGCGATGGGCTCTCCAGGTGGGAGCAACCCGAATTAAGTACCTAATAATAATAATACCTAATAATAATAATTTAGGTAGCCTATCCAATTGCAAAAGCAATTCATTCCCATATTGGAATGATACTGTAAAACAGTCCATACTTGCTTTGCAATCTTGTTACTTTTTCTCTAGGGCACACCATCCATCCCAGACAAATGAACATTGAGTGCATGGTATTGCTGCTTTGTGGATTTAGGCAGCCTATTTCAAGGGCTTTTCAAGGTGGATACATTCTTCCGAAGTCGGAGTGTGGCTGCCCATGTGGCGTAGTAATCAAAAACGGTCACACACGTAATGTTCTCATCCCTAGCTGGTGCATTTGTACAATAGTGTTCCAAGTGCTTCAGCTGTTGAGATGATACCTAGTCTTTTAGCCATGGTATGACAAACAACAGCAAACAAGGTGAATAAATGAAAACATAGAGCTGCTACTACTTCTGTTGTTTTTGGCAGTAAGGAGCTTGATATTTTTTCGATCAAACCTAGGATTCTTTCACAACTATTCTTCTGGTGAAGGGGAACGGTTATTCTGTACAGAGTAGACTAAAATATTGTTGCAATCACTATACAGCTTCATAATGCAGGAAAAAAAAATTTCAAATGTATTTTTAATCGTGGAGTGAAATAAAAATTGATTATGATTGCATGACTTCAGATATTTAATGTGAAATAAATTATGCATGTTTTGTTTCAAAATCTTATGATTCAGAGATGCACAGATACTGGATTGTTACCATTTTGAGTAAAATCATTTAGATATTTTGTACTTATGAATCTGATTTGGGGAGGGGAGGGGGGGTTAATATTAAACAATAATTACATGTATTCTTGTGTCTTTGTTAACATGTGTTGAGACAGTTATCTAGTTCAGTAAGATTTGTTTGAAGGGGTTTTAACAATATTCTTGCAATTCATTAGAATTAACATTGACAAGCATGACACTATCTATACTGATATTGTTTCAAGCAGATTTTTAGTATTAATAACGAAGCAATATACATTAATGTGATTGATTATTCTTGTAGAGCATGTACAACAACACGCCTAATGTGAATTAAGTGTCCTTGTCTCTTATACACTTACTGTATTATCTACTCTTCAACTGGCAGTTGCATTCTCAGAAATGTAAATGATTGAGGCTCAAAAACTTTTCTTAAATTGTGAATAAATTTGATGACAAGCATTGCTCCTTACAGAGACAAGATTATAAAAAAAAAGTAGAGTTAAAAGTATAAAAAAGCCGGATACACTTTTTTTTCAGATAAAAAGTTTAAATGCATGTATGTTTATTTAATAGTTTACCTGTCTTTCTATCCTGTTTAATTTAACATTGGAGTGAACATCAATAATAAAATCAATATATTCAAGGCTCAGTTTTGATTTTGACATATACCATAATTCATAATGTGTGTAAACTGTCATGTTTGCATGTATGTTTATTTAATAGTTTACCTGTCTTTCTATCCTGTTTAATTTAACATTGGAGTGAACATCAATAATAAAATCTGAATATATTCAAGGCTCAGTTTTGATTTTGACATATACCATAATTCATAATGTGTGTAAACTGTCATGTTTGTCTGTCTGTCTCTCTCTCTCTCTCTCTTTGATTTTTTAGTCAAAGATGTCTTCGTGTGTGTGTGAATAAATTTGATGTGTTTGCTTGGTATTTTCATGTACTTTTTCTTGCGTTTTTGGTCTACATTATGATTTACTAGCTAATGTTGTTTATTCAAAAAATTGTTTTTGCATTTTCTCTTTTCTGATGGCAAGATGTAAAGAAGCTATGCTTATTCTGTGTGTGTGTGCGTGCGCGCACGCGTGTGTGTTTGCTTGGTATTTTCATGTACTTTTTCTTGCGTTTTTGGTCTACATTATGATTTACTAGCTAATGATGTTTATTCATGAATTGTTTTTGCATTTTCTCTTTTCTGATGGCAAGATGTAAAGAAGCTATGCTTATTCTTAACCATCAATAAAAAAGATTTGTTCGTTCGTCCTCTCTCTCTCTCTCTCTATCTCTCTCTCTCCTGCAAACTTACAGATGTTGGTATGTGTGTGCACATCACATTTTTTTTTTCTGACAACAAATCAGGCTCCCCTCTCCCTTCCGCTCCCAAAGTACTATTGCACATAGTGTCAGCCAGATTGTACCTGTGTTAGCCGCTTGCTGAATTTGATGCCTTCCACTCCCAAAGTACTATTGCACATAGTGTCAGCCAGATTGTACCTGTGTTAGCCTCTTGCTGAATTTGAAGCATTGCTTGCATTTGGGTTCATCAATGGCTACTTTTTACCAGATACACATACACTTTTAACCCCTTGCCTGCTTGTCCCGCAGCTACTACGTCCTGTTGGTATGATTGTTGTGTGCCTGTAAACGTAGGTATGCATGGTTCATCACCATATTTCAGCTACAGTGTAAGGGAAATAACTGCAGAAAATGACCTAGAACACAATAGAAGGGTTTAAGTTACAGAGTCATCTACCTTGGTCTACATTGGCCTTTGGCAAATTTTACTGGAATTTGATAGAGATTTTTGTTCTTGGAAAAAACCCAAGATGGCATCAACTAGCAGCAGTATTCGACAACATGGATGTTTTAGATGATATGCTGCACTAGAAGTGTTGGATGAAGTGCTAAATGATGCAGTCACTGAAGTGTGTATTCTAGATTACCTAGTGGATTATATTTCAATTATCTGTGTGGATTACCCTGTAATGTTGAAGAAATAAGCAACAAGATGGAAAGTTCAGTCAGTTTTAGATCTAGTGTTTATTCACCTGCATGTTTGTTTGTCTGTTTGTTTGTATTTTGTGTCTGTATTGTTTTGTATATGCAGTATAATCTATTGATAATAATGCTGTGAAGTTTGCAGCTTCAAAGCTAAATATTGTAGGAGTTATAACAATTTTATCATTGGAGGGTGAAATTGAGCTTTTTTTGCTCGGCACACAGGAATTCCTTGAACACAAAAATGGTCGACAGGCAAGGGGTTAATTAAGAACAAGATCACCAAGACTCGAGTATAAGATGATGATGATACACATGCACTTTTGAAATAAAGAACAAGATCACCAAGACTTAAGTATAAGATGATGATGATACACATGCACTTTTGAAATAAAGAACAAGATCACCAAGACTCAAGTATAAGATGATGATGATACACATGCACTTTTGAAATAAAGACAAAGATCACCAAGACTTAAGTATAAGAAGATGATGATACACATGCACTTTTGAAATAAAGACAAAGATCATCAAGACTTAAGTATAAGAAGATGATGATACACATGCACTTTTGAAATAAAGACAAAGATCATCAAGACTTAAGTATAAGAAGATGATGATACACATGCACTTTTGAAATAAAGACAAAGATCACCAAGACTTAAGTATAAGAAGATGATGATACACATGCACTTTTGAAATAAAGACAAAGATCACCAAGACTTAAGTATAAGATGATGATGATACACATGCACTTTTGAAATAAAGACAAAGATCATCAAGACTTAAGTATAAGATGATGATGATACACATGCACTTTTGAAATAAAGACAAAGATCATCAAGACTTAAGTATAAGATGATGAGATACACATGCACTTTTGAAATAAAGAACAAGATCACCAAGACTTAAGTATAAGATGATGATGATACACATGCACTTTTGAAATAAAGACAAAGATCATCAAGACTTAAGTATAAGATGATGATGATACACATGCACTTTTGAAATAAAGAACAAGATCACCCAGACTTAAGTATAAGATGATGATGATACACATGCACTTTTGAAATAAAGAACAAGATCACCAAGACTTAAGTGTCATAAATTTATTTGAAAAATCTATCATTCTTTTGACCACTACCATGAGCACACATGTAAATTGCAAAATGATATCACAAAAGGCAAAGAGAGGAAACAATACCAGATCACAAACTGTAAAATTCTATTCACAATAGTTAGGTACTTTGAAATGGCAGGGTTAACATTTTTTTTAAAGAAGAAGGAGAAGAAAGCACATGTCTGTAAAATGGTAGGAGATCATTTTCAAAACAAGAAGAAGCCGAGTTTGGTATTATGATAGTAAACACTAGAAACATAAAAAAGTGTTTGCAAATAAAACAACAAATAAAACAAAGAACCTCTGTTCAATCGTATTCATAGACATTTTTCCACACACTTTTGAACTACAAATCTGAGTTTATTTTGTGTGATGTGTTGCATTGTTTCCTTTTGTTTAGAATGAGACAGACGATATCATCACAGAATATTGAGCAAAATTATGCAAACATATTTTGTTTATTAAGGATGAAAAAGCTGACAATGCTTATTAAAAAGGGTGGTTTTTCGAACTTTGCAAAATAAGCAAGAAGAAAAGACAAATGAATCAACATATTTCATGCATTCACCACAACGCATTTTCACGTGCCAAAAAAGATAAAATCTTTTTAGTTTCAAAATAATATTCAGCAGTCTCACATAAAGGAACCAGCAATGAACAAACAACAAAACCAAAATTAATCTGATACAACAATGCACAAATAGATTGCAATGCTTCACCATTCTTTAGCATAAATCCAACTCAGCAGTTTCATACAACAGTACTATACAAACAAAAAGGCAAACTCGGTCACTGAGATCATCCACAGGATAATTTGTTGCTTAACAACAAAGTAAAAAAAGTCCTTTGAACATCAACATTTCTAGTAAGCTGAATACAAATAAGGCACAATTGCTTATTATTTCATATCATGTTGATACTATATAAAATAATGTGAATAACAGGCGGAAAGGTAGTTTCTTATTTCTTTTTATTTTGGAACTGTGTAAAATAAGGACACGGTTTGATATACTTCTAGACATTATATTGAATATATTTTGCTTTTGAATTGTCAACAACGACAAACGCACAAAAAACACCCCAGCACAGTTCATTTGTAAAGATCAAACTTGAAACATACTATGTACAGCAGTATACAGTATAATTCCAATATAATTTGTAATTTTTTTTATGCTTTGTCAAGAGATCACATTTAAAAAAAAGTAAATAATGTCTTTAAATCATAAAGAAACAATTTTATATCAAAACAGTAGCTTTAAATAGTATAACAGAAGGTATTAGCTTAAAATAATTATAATAAAATGCTTTACCAAAAAAGTCTGATAATGGATTGCTTCAGTTCCTAGACCTAAACAAAAAAATATTATTTTGGGTTTTGTGTGCGCTAATATTTTACTATTGCGTGCTCTGCTAGTCTACTTGTAAAAATAAGCAAACAAACAACAAGAAGAAAAAACAACATGAATCACCAAGGAACATACAAAATAAAATGGCAAAGAATATACAAAATGAGTTTAATTTCTTATTTATTATCATCTACACTGATTTAATGAGCCACAAGACATAACTGCAAAATGCCCAATAACCATCCTTTATTTGTGCTTGTTTCATGATTTTTTTTTAGAGATGAAAGATGGCTCAATATTTTTGTTTGTGGCACAAGCCACAAACCTATAACTCATTTTGTCAGTCTGTCAGTCTGTCCAAAATTGTCGCACATATTGTAAAAGAGAAAGAAAAGTGCCACAAACGATTGCGAATCTGCGCTTGTTTTCAAACAAGACTGACAGCATCCGACTATGCAACATTAGACAATGTGTCTTACAAAGAATATACAAAATGAGTCTAATTTCTTATCTATTATCATCTACACTGATTTAATGAGCCACAAGACATAACTGCAAAATGCCCAATAACCATCCTTTATTTGTGCTTGTTTCATGATTTTTTTTAGAGATGAAAGATGGCTCAATGTTTTTCAAACAAGACTGACAGCATCCAACTATGCAACATTAGACAATGTGTTCATGAACTGTTCAAGGGGAAATAATGCACCTTATTAATCAGCAAAACCACACTTTGATAATGCCCTGGCTAGTGCAAACATTTTGTTGGTTTACATTAAACACTTTGATAAGTGCAAACATTTTGTTGGTTGTTTAAACACTTTGATAAGTGCAAACATTTTGTTGGTTTACATTAAACACTTTGATAAGTGCAAACATTTTGTTGGTTGCTTACTTTTTTTTTTTAAGGAGAAAAAGGTGTGTAAATTATGCAAACAAAACTACATGACAACTAATTTGCTTTAGCCTTCCACAAGGGCATGTAATTCTCCTGACAGTGAGGTAATTTGCCCCAGCCCCTTTCTCAGAAAGAAAGTTGCAGGAAAAAAAGGAATGCAAAAAGTCTGTCCAACAACTTGGCAATCAATTGAGTGGTTTCAGATAGAAGAGGCTAAAGTCAGCCCCAGCTTTCTCAAAGTCTAAGTATTTTAAAACGCCTTGGTGCTTCTCAACCCTGGAGTAGGAACCATCTGCCACTTGGAGGTCTCCCCAAACACCTGACTGATGCTCCCCTGCTGACTCTTCCTCAGAATCCGTCTCCCCGATGCAGAGGCTGCTCTGGGTGGGGGCTTCACGTTGCCCGGCAGTTTATCTCCCTCGTGCATCAACCTTGAGAGTCGCCCCCCTTGGTCCAGGTGCGCGTTTTCCTGTCCGTCCAGACGAACGCGAGGCGCGGGTCGGGCTGATTGTGGCTGACGGCCGTAGCTGGCGAAGAGGTTCTCCATGCGTTTGCCTTGGTCCAGGGAGTAGTTGTCGGAAGCTTCTGATTTGACGCGCGGGACCGGTCTGGTGGAGCGTGGTGTGGTGCCATATCTAGTGGAAGACAAGTAGAATGTATGCATGTACATGTACAAACATATTTACTATGTGTATTAGCAATCACACACACACAAACACAATATGGACACAAACACAAAAGTGAACACATACACTCTAACAGGAAAGACCTAGTGTTAAACGTCTAACCTTAACCCTAACCCTGGGGGTGGGGTAGGGTGGTCAGGCAGAGAAAATAATGATACAAAATGAGAAGTGGGTATTAGCCGTACAACGTAAGCAAAAGCCAGAAGATAATGTTATAAAAATGCACACTCAAACACAAAAAGTTGTGTGAAATTTTCCGTTGAATTAATAGCGCGTGTGCACATACACACTATGAAATTTCACAAATTCAATCATACACATTTACACTGCATTCACTAAATACTCTTGCTGACAAACTTACTTGAACATGACTTTGGCCATCTGACTCCCAGCCCCTAACTGGGCAGTACCCTCAGCATCAGGCTTCACGCGGGGCACAGGTTTTGGGGAGGCGGGGATGGACTTGGCATCGTGCATCAGCCCGCTCATCCTCAGACCTCGTCCCAGCTCCGCATTTTCTGCAGCGTCGACCTTGACCCTGGGTGCAGGGCGGGCCGACTGGGGGCGTTGAGAATCTCTGGTGATGAGCTGAGACATGTTGCCTCCCTTGTGGTGTTTGGCGATGTCTTCAGCCTCTGGCTTGACTCTGTAGGTGCATCACAGACAGAAAGTATGGGATCATGCCAACCTCAACTGTTTATTGATTTAAAAAAAAAAAGATTATGTTCATAACATTTGCATTTGATAAAGTCATTATGTCTGAAAAAACAGCTAAAACAAAACAACAAAAGAAGGGAGAAAATAAATCTGGTTTTGTTTTCAAACATACTAGACTATCGACAGACAAGTATGGGGGTACTGTGTATTTACAGCTGCTATCTCTGTTCTCGGTTTCTGGTTGGATTCAAAGAAATAAATTTACCATAGTTTAATGGCTAAAAGAGAGAGAGAGGTTCGGTTACCTTCAGTAGTTTTTTTTTCTTCAGCCTTTCATGTTGATCCAGTAAAAGCACAGAGGAGCAATCAGACATGAGATCAAGTTATCCTCATTAGTGTTTCTTTGCAAGTACTGGTACATGCAAGAACTTTGAGAACAAGCACCATGGCTTGCAAACATTGTGTCACGGTAATCTAGGTAGTTTTTTTGCTTAAGGTGTCAATTTTTAATCCTAAGATATAGATCATCGCACTTCTTCAGAGTAGAGCCCTTCAAATTTGTAGCACCTACCTGAACACTTAAAAAAAAGAGAAAAAAAAGAAGGGCGTCACTAACTCACCTAGGCTGGGGTACAGTCTCAGGTGCAGGCTTTGGCCCCTCCCCTCCCAACAGTCCCCCCACCAGACCTTTCCTGCCTCTCTGGTAGTTCTCCTTCGCCTCCGATGTGGGGCAGCGGGGGGAGGGGGGAGGGCCTGATACCTGGGGCTGCCTGTCTTGCCCAAACAGATTGATGGTGCCAGCGTTCTTGTTGGCGAACTCAGCTGCCTCTGGCTTCACGCGAGGCGCCTTGCGTGGAGTGTAGTACTCCCCTGAGTTGTCGAAGCCTGGGTAAGGGTTGGTGGTCGGAGGTTGCATGGTCTGTGGGATTTTTTATCACTATATATTCATCATCATATTGATGTTATCATTTTCATAGAATGTTTATACAGTGGAACCTCCCTTATAAGATCAAGACCTTCAAAAATAATCCAAAATTAGGTCTTACACGTGGGTTGTTCATTAAAGTTTGGCAACGGGTCAATAAAATAGGAACAAAGGAGTTCACAGACTTCAAACTTTTGCATTCATATGAAGAACACCTTTCCTCTTCGTATGCAAAGTTCCAGCCATCTACGCCAGGTTTCAAGTTCACTTTGGTAGCTTCTTTGAGGCAAGGGTCGGAGCTGTGATTTTGAGCTTTTTGTGAGGGCCTAGGTGCCAGAAAATTTCATCCAGACAATATAAAATGATAAGAAGAAATTGAAAGTCATGTGGAGTTCAGTGAAGTCTGTAGAATAAGTGGTTCAAACATTGATTACCTTGCTTTTCTTGGAAGGTTACGGTGACCTTGACCTTGTGGGCAATAGCGTTTTCATGTAAAAGTAAAGTTTTGCTTGGGTTGGTTGGGTGCCACTGCTGGACTGATCTGGTAACTTCTAACAAAGCAACTTGAGCAAAATGGGCTGACATGAGTGGGGGGTTTTCTGGGCATATTATCAATGATGACAAGCATTTGGGTTATTAAAAATAATGCAAAAACAGTGGAACCTGGGGTTCCATGAAACATGGAATTTTGACTACAGTATGACTTCTTTGTCCGAGTCACGACCACTCTACAAATGCGTTAAAGAATGAAATTGTCTTTGCTACCTCCATTATAGTTTTATAGATTGCAAATGGCAGGACTGTTGCCAAACTTTAATGAACAGCCCTCGTAAAGGAGGGGTCTTATAAGGGAGGTCATTTTAATACTTACAAAGAAGGGCAATGTCTCAGAGAAGTAGGTCTTATGTGGGAGTGAGTCTTATAATGGGAGGTCTTAGGAGGGAGGTTCCATATATACAGAATTATATTTGTTTTGTCCAAGTCATCAAAAACAAATTAACAGCCCTGAATAAAAGAAGAGGGAGGGGGTTAGAGTAATAAGGGAGTTTGAGGTCGGATACATGTTTCATTGAAATAATGCAATCAGGATTTTGATTGAATGTGGGGAACCTTTTATAAAAACAGACTGGAAAAGCATACCTTGTGCTTTATTTTATTACTCATTTCAGTAGCATTGTAGAATTGTACGCATTAAAAATCTTTCATTATATCTTTTTATTCACATCCAAAAGTTTTTAGTTGCAATGACTGGGAAATATATCAATCACAAATCCAACATGTCAGATAGGCAATATTGTGACGTGAAAAGCCTTCCCATGAGGTGTCGATTAATCTGAGATACATTAAAGATAATTGCTATGGAAAGCTACCACACACACATGCTTATCAACAACCACAATTAATCGAAAGTATAAGCTGATGGTGGCGCACAGTAAAGACACTGACACACCAAGCACACGCACACACACACGCATACACAAAAGTGCGTGCGTGTACGCACGACTGTTGATTTCTTGGACTGTGCTTTGTTTGTGTCAGAGTGAGAGTACTAGCTCACATAAACCTCGGTGACTAGTGCACATACATGCAAGCAATCCGCTTTTAACAATGACCACAAACAGATTGTTTAATCAAGCACAAATCCGCTACTTATGACCACTAAAAAAGAGATGCAATTTTTTTCTACATTAGATCGCTAAGGTAAACAACTTACTGCATAATAATGGCGTCTGCTGAATGATTTGTCTACTTACAGGAAACGGATATAACTATGCAATAAATCACCCCCTAAAACACTGAATGGAGTGTACAGAGAAATAAAACTATACGCATAAATTTAAGCTTATTAAAAGTTTAGACTTCCAGATTAACAATTGTTAGTTTTTAAACAAGATGAGACTACGTTTGCTCAGTATAAGTTTATAGACGCATCTCCTCCAGTTTCCGGTTTAGAGGGAAAATTCCAGTCGAAACAGACCGCCTTGATTCAGTTTGTGAAAACGTCTTTGAAGTGCATAGTTCCTTTCCATGTTAGATCTTCTTTGATTACTTCAGGACCCGAGTGTTACTGACTGGTAAGTATTTTTCATATGTTCTTTCTCCGGCCTTTCTTGGGGAAGAGAAGATACACAGAAATCAGCATTCCAGGTGTGTTCTTCTTGAAGTTCTTCTTCCTCCAGTTGGGGATGTTTATCCTGCCCCGCGCTCACCGGTCTTCATTCAGACCATTAATAGCGCACAGGATGCGTGCTATTTGCATTTGCGTCATCCATCCCACCGGCACACATGGCCTACTCGTACCGAATAGTGGGATGGGCTTTAACGTGTGCGCAAGATCTTGTGCATGCGTTAGCACACGGGACCTCGGTTTTTGAAAAGTCTCATCCGAAGGACTTTTCCCCCAACCGACGTCAGGTACCCATTTACACCTGGGTGGAGTGAAGAAAATAGGAGTAAAGTGCCTTTCCCAAGGACACACCACTGTGAACCGAGCTGGGCTCGAACCCGCGCACTCGCAAACCTGACGGATTACGAGCTAGCGACTCGGACTTACCAACTGAGCTACAGCGGCTGTGTTACCCTTCCCCGCCCCTTCCTTCCTTCCTTCCTGTAAGTGACCACAGTCAAACTTGACCATTCTGTCATTGCATAAATTAGGGATCTGCGGAAGAGCGCCTTAATACAGGGGGAGGGGTAGAGGTGGAGGGAATTGAGGAGGAGCGGGGAGGGGGGCAGTGTTGCTGGATAATTATTTGGAGACACAAAAGTGCCGATGGTCTTGGCCTGCACAGCTTCCTGGGGCAGCTCGTTCCAGTCCCGGATTGTACGTGGGAGGAAGCTGGCTTGTCGGTACTGAGTGCGACAGAAGATCTGAGAGAGCTGCCGTGGGTGAATGCGTCGCTGACGTGCTGGCGGTGGTATGAGTTTTTGTTGCAGAATGTCCATGCACACCTCTTCTTCTCGCAGCTTGAAGAGCATCGCAAGCCTTGCTGAAAGTCTTCTAACTTCACCTCTTCTTGCCACAGAACCGGGGAGGTTCCAGACCACTTTTGCCGGAAGAAAAGGCTTGAGGCCTGAGAAGAAATAATACAACAGAAGAGAGCACAGATAAGAGAACTAGGAAACTGTTGATCCGTTTGGGTTGTTTGACTTGGAACAGGGGAGGGGGGGGGGGGGGGGGGGGGGGGGGGGGGGGGGGGGGGCAAAGGGGAGGCTGTTTCTGTTAAAAGGGCCACTTTTGTGGCAATTTATTGACGAAAACTAGGGGAGAACACCTATACCTAGTAACCTATTCCTTAATCTGATTATCTTTTTATTCTTAATATTTTCTTTTTTGTTCTTGATCTTTCCTTCTATTGTTGCTTATTAGTCCGATGACCCCAGTGTGGGGCCATCAGACGTGGCAGCTGCAGCAGGAGGTTTTCCAGTCAGGTGCTCCTAGACTCTAGTCTCTAGTCGTGAAGCTCCTGGCCTCAACTGCTGCTGAAGGTAGGACGTTCCACTCCCTGATGGTACGTGGGAAAAAAGAACTCTGTATTGTGTTCGGCATTGGGGGACAAGAAATTGCAGTGTGTGTCCTCTGCGCTGCCGCTCTGGTTGGGGGACTAGTCTGTTCTTATTGACGCTCACCATGTCATTTTGTATTTTGTACAACATGGTGAATGTTGTCACCCGCTTGTCACAAGCCTTTGGAGCATTGCTGTGACACTGGCTGTCCTGGCTACAGTTTTGATTAAGGTATCTTGCTGCTCTGTTGGATCAGCTCCACTCTGTTGATGTTTTTCTGAGTGGAGGGGTCCCACACTGAGCAGGCGTATTCAAGAAGTGTCCGCACTCAGGCAATGTAGGCTTTTGCTCTCAGCTCAATGGAGGCGATCTTGAGGTTGCGATGGAGAAAGCCGAGCGTCTGACTGGCTTTAGCTGTGATGGCACTCAGATGGATATCCCAGCTGCCGTTTTCCTGGAGGGTGACGCCCAGGTACTTTGCCGACTGCATAGTGTCCAGGATGTGACCATGTAGTTGGTAGGGGAAATGTGAGGGCTTCCTGCTTCGCGTGACGGGCAAGGTTTGACATTTCCAGGGTGAAACTGCATGTCCCATTAAGATTTCTTCTCCCATTCCTCGAGGCGCTGGAGGTCTTGCTGTAAATGGGCATGGTCTTCCCCTGAGAAGATGAGTCGGTAGACTGCAGTGTCATCTGCGAACAGTCTTGTGTTGGATGAAACTGAAAGCTTCTGGCAAATCATTGATGTAAACCAGAAATAAGCAAGGGCCGAGTACTGAACCCTTTGGTACCCCTGACTGGACATTCATGTTGGGTGCCCTCAAGAATGACCGCCTGGCGGTGACCGTAGAGGACGTGTTCAGGTCACCTCGTATGCCATAGGTGTAGAGCTTATGCAGCAAAAGCCTCTCACCCCTCTCCCTGAATATTGCTTCTTCCCTCCCCTCGTCTCTTTCCTCTTTCGCCCATCTCAGATCCTAACCTCAATATTGTGTGCCACTTTTTTTGCATGAGATGGTGCTGTCTCTCTCTCTCTCTCTCTCTCTCTCTCTGTCTCTCTCTCTCTCTCTGTCTCTCTCTCTCTCTCTCTCTCTCTCTCTCTCTCTCTCTCTCTCTCTCTCTCTCTCTCTCTCTCTCAGTGTCTGTCTTTGTCTCTCTCTCTCTTTGTGTATGTGTGTGTGTGTGTGTTTGTGTGTGTGTGTATGTGTGCCTCTAACGTGTGTACATAATTTGACCAAAAATGTAGATCAAATATAAAGCACAACCTCCTGGTGAAGGGAAACAAGTGTAATCCTCTTTTCTCAGTTCCTCCTGTGCCATATGGCAATATTGGTCATTGATGGATTATGCAGCCACCAAAGAGCGGACAAAGTCCAGTGGCATTAACCTGTCGGTTTGTGTAGCCCCAGGTTGAGGAGAGGCTGGAGAGGATATGCAGTAAGTTCAGATCAGTTTGTCTGCTTTGAAGTTTTGTCCTTGGAGTGGTTGAAGTTGTACCAGGACTGGTCATTTAATGTAGTTAATTAATGCAATACAGTGGAACCCTCCTTATAAGACCTCCAATTATAAGACTCCCTCCCACATAAGACCTACTTCTCTGAGACATTGCCCTTCTTCGTAAGTATTAAAATTACCTCCCTTATAAGAACCTTGTGTGGTGGTGTACCATGGTGCAAGGAAGTTTGTATAAAAGTTCAGCTGTATCTCGTGAACTACTGAAGAGAATCGCTTCAAATTTTGGGCTATGTATTTTATGCGTTCTGTAAGGGTGGAAAGTGGTGTGTTTATTGGGGGGGGGGGGGGGGGGGGACATCACTCGGTACAAGGAAGTTTGTATAAAAGTTCAGCCTGTATCTCATGAACTACTGAAGAGAATCGCTTCAAATTTTGGGCTATGTATTTTATGCGTTCTGTAAGGGTGGAAAGTGCTGTGTTTATTGGGGGGTTGGGGGGGGGGGGGGGGGGGGGACAGGACATAACTCTGGCCGGGTTTTCATTGTCACAATGCGTTTCTGCCGCTCAGCGATGCCCTTGTTAGACTATGTTCTGCACTGGCCCTAGCATAATGGATTGATAAGACTTGTTTTCACACTTTTGGTGTAAACCGTACATTTGATTAAATGCAGGATATTGTGCAGCATATGATTTGAACTACTTTGTAGCATAATCGTAGACATTCTAAATTCAGTCTGCTAAAACGTGTGTGGTTTTGACTGAGGAAGAGGAATGGAAATTCAATATTTTATTTCTGGTTTCTTTTTTTGCCCCTCAGGGAATTGCTTTTATCTTAGGCCTACTTGTGGTTTCAACCACATGATATCTTGGGAAAGAGGCTTTTTGGGGGGTGGGGGTGGGGGGCTACAAGTACGACCACCTGTGCTTATTTTTTCAAACTGTTATGCACGACACAGTCTGCATTTGATGAAACATAAAAACGGCAATTGAGGAAGGTGATGTGTTTCGTTTTACTTTGATGATGACAGGAGAGTTAAAAGGAGAAAAAAAACCCCACTGCAAACCAAATGGCTGCTCTGCTCACTGTGAGTAGATGTAGTGTGCTGGTACTGGCATGTGTGTGCGAGCATGCATGCGTGTGCGTGTGTATGTGTGTGTTAGAGAGAGAGAGAGAGGGAGGGAGAGAGAGAGAGGGGGAGAGAGAGAGAGAGAGAGAGAGAGAGAGAGAGGTGCAGGGATAGATAATTAGATTGTTTCCAACACTACACTAAATTCAAAGCAGCAGACTTTACGTACGCAGTCTAAAAGTTGCAAACCTTCCTGACTTTACTCAAAATGAGTCAAATGTTCAGAACTCCATTTGTTTACAAGTGTTTACTTCCTCTGGTGAATATGGAATAGGCCTAGGGGGTGTCTGTGGATACAAACGAAAGGGAATAAAGACCGGACAGACTGGCTGCCTGTGAAAGATAGGGGGCTCTGCAGACGCTGTCTTCTTACAAATAGCCCCCAAGAATTAATTAAGATGAGCTGTGCTTACAGACAATTTGGCTGTTAGGTTCCTGCAGCCAACAGACAAAGCTGGCATTTATTTGATAACAATTGACCGTAGTCTGTATGTCAGCTTGACCCCTGGCCTGTCAATGGCCGTTGGGGAGGTCGTTTGGAAAGGCCCGCCCGTGTTTTTTCCTTCAGTGCCCTGAGCCCTGTCGTCTCCAATTTTACGGCAAACTGACTCACCTGGGGGTGATCCATTTCAATACGCCTCCTTCCCCACCCTAAATCTCTCTACCAATGCCTCTCCACCTTTACTATCCATCTCCCTGGTTCTTATTCCAGACTCTACCGGTGACTACTATACAATCAATTAATGAATCCACCCCCCCCCCCCCTCCTCCTTTTTCTTTCTTTGCTTTCTTCACAACCCTCCCCCTGTCTGTCTGCATCTTTGTCTTCTATTTGACTGTCGATCTGACTCACTGTCTCTGGCTGTCCCTTTCTGTCTCTATCTGTATGTTTCTCTCTCTCTCTCTCTCTCTCTCTCTCTCTCTCTCTCTCTCTCTCTCTCTCTCTCTCTCTCTCTCTCTCTCTCTCTCTCTCTCTCTCTCTCTCCTTCTACGTTCTAGCATTATACTAGCTCCTATATTTTTCTTCTTCATTCATTACATTCCCCTTTTTACACAGGTCTGTACCTCAACTAACGAGTTTATATCTCTGCTGATAGGTATTTTCCAAATGGTCTGGGGGTCTGAGCAAACAAGCAGCTGTAGGCAAAATAGAACAGAGGTACAGTGGCCCCTATCAGCTGCTGTTGTAAGTCAAATGTGTGTGTGCGTGTGCGTGTGTGTGTGTCACTGTGTGTGTGTGTGTGTGTGTGTGTGTGTGTGTGTGTGTGTGTGTGTGTGTGTGTGTGTGTGTGTGTGTGTGTGTGCTAATACCGTTAGAATGTGTGGTTTAGTGCTCTATTGATATGGTGCTCAAAAGTCTGACTAGCATTTCTACAGATTCTTTCCCCAGCCACTTTGCCGGGACTGGGGTTAAGATTCCTGGATGTTGGAAATAGTTCTGGGGATTCGTTTTTGATCGTTGGTACATGTATTATGTGACACGCACACACACACACACACTCTCTCTGAGTCTGTCTCTTCCCATTTTGTTTTTGCACATTCAGATGTTTTGGTGGGATATTTCTATATAAGCTTTGTGCAGTATATTGTCTAAAGTAAGTAACAAATGGAGCAGATGCCAGGAAATCATTATCAGAAATCAGAAAGTAATTAGTCTGACTATGTCAGAACAAATTAAGTACTGCCGGTAGTGATAATAATCATTTGGACTGGATTGGCTATGTGGAATTGCCACTCAATCTTAATTTCTTATACACATGTATGTCAAACTACACAGTTTGAATTTTCTAAAGTGGTTAAAAGTAGGTATCTCTCCTGCGGAGACAGAGACTTTACAAAATAATAACCAAAACATTCTGGGTTTTTTAACAATGAATTTGATTAACTCCAAATTTCATAGGGTAGTATCTAACAGTACGTTACACAACTACACAACTGTTTCATAAGGAACAAACAAACCAACAAAGGCTAAAACATGATGTTCCATGGCGGAAGTAACAAAATATGAGTGTTGTTTTCTTATTTTGATCCCTCTTCCTGTTTATTTGTAACCCCTATTTCATTTTATATCCCCCAGGTGAAAGAGAACAAGAGTATGTGACTGTGAAGTAAAAGTCACTGACGAGCGCGCGCACGCATGTGTGTGCGTGCGCGCACGCCTGTCTATCTGTCTGCCTGTCTGTGTACCTCTATCTCCTCACCACCTGCTTCCTTCCCTCCAAATTCTGACTCAAGTCAAGCATTTGCTAGACCAGATGGAGCAGGTAAAGCAGTGATGTCCCGAGGCCCTGGTCATAGGCCATTGACCTACTGGAAATGAACTTGAATGTCCTATTGTGTTGTCCCCTGTCAGGACAAATGTCTTGACTAAATGCTTAGCACTGGCGCACGTTGTCAACATTGTCCTATTGATTTCTCTTATCTCAGGACAGTTTGTCCTATCACTTTTCGATCCTCGGTACATCACTGGTAAAGAAGTCATTAGTTGGATCAGAAAACGTTATTAACGTTCTCTGGTTGATCTAAAAGACGACACACTGTGCCACGGGTGGGTTGGCTTTGCTTACAGAGCTCTAACATGAAGTTAGGATGGATACTTTGCTTTAGGAATTTAGATGAGAAAATATGCTTTAGGAATTCAGATTAGAAAATATGGTTCAGATACGTCTTGTGCCCCAACCGATTTTGTTTATGTGCCCTTTCCCTCCCTTATAACACAATTATGATACAATCTCGGTGCAAACCTTCATGCTGTTTATTCCTTTCAAGCTTTTGCTTTGAATGCTGCGCAAAAGCGAAATTTTCTATGCTAGCTGTTATCACCCCCCCCCCCTCCCCCCCTAATATGCATAGGGATTTATGCAAACACACTAATCCAAAAATCGTCCATTTAGGCTACGTACGAACATACACCCTCACACGCATGCTCACGTACTGGAAGCAAGGATGTTTTCGAACATGGGGATTACATTTTTGTTTGTGGCTCAAGCCACAAACCTATAACTCACTTTGTCGGTCGGTCTGTCTGTCGTTCCAAAATTGTCGCACATTTTGACAAAATTGTCGCACTTCAAATCGAGGCTACACTTCAAAATTAATTGAGGCCGCTCTTTAAAATGATGTATTTTAAAAGCGTACAAAATAATAAACATACGTAATACAGACACTACAACAGACACGACGAGTATGCGGTGCTTCTTTTGATGAGTATAAGTAGGATACATAGTTTTAAATGTTTTCCAAAAGATATAAAAAGTTACGAAATGGTGCAGAGATAACATTCTGGTTTACAGATTAAAATTATTGAAAAGCCAGGGGAGGTAACTCATGATTGGAGTGGTAAAAATAGACCGCGTGCCACAAACTATTGCGATTTTCGCGCTTGTTTATTTCTGTTTCAATCGTTCTTACAAGTTATATCCCAACTACCGGTAGTAAAAATGTTCTGTTTCTCTTACAGTGTTACACCTGTCTGGGGAGGGGAAAGGGAGGGTGGTACTGAAGCTTGAGGAATGATAATGTTTTCCTGATGGATACAACACCACCACAAATCATGTTTTGCTATGGAGTTAAAAGATCCGAGAGAGGGAAAGAAAGACACAGTGAAGTGGGGTGGGTGGGGAGGGAGTGCTCGGAGGGTGGGATTGAGGACTTATGATAGCAGAGCGCATATATTATTAGTAAGAAGAAAATGTATGCACTCAGAGACTGCGTGCGCGTGCGTGCGTGTGTGTGTGAGTGTGTGTGCGTGTGCGCGTGTGTGTGATAATATCTACTGGTTTCGCTGCCTTTGCACAACAGTACAAGTTACCCGTTGACCTCTCATTATTTTCTTTCCTTGTCAGTAGCAGTCATATTATGTCGTCTCTATACTATTAGCTTCTGTCCCATTCTCTTTTGTACCCCTCTCCCCCTTTTTTTGTACTCCCAGGTCTTACCCAGAACGGTGGTACATTATTGTTTCTTAGTAACATAGGTGTCTACTCTGGTGTCTACTTCGATCCTCACTCCTCCACGCGTCCTTTCACTCATTCCTACACCTTCTTTCGTGCTCTACACTGTGTGAGAATACTCATTCTCTCTCTCTCTCTCTCTCTCTCTCTCTCTCTCTCTCTCTCTCTCTCTCTCTCTCTCTCTCTCTCTCTCTCTCTCTGTCTCTCTCTCTCTCTCTCTCTCTCTCTCTCTCTCTCTCTCTCTCTCTCTCTCTCTCTCTCTCTCTCTCTCTCTCTCTCTCTGTGTATTATACTATGTGTATGCGTTGTATGTGCAGCTCTCTTCAAGTTTTAAACAAAAAGAAATAGCGCCAATATTACTAAAACTTTATACTTTGTTTTAAGACAAAGGACACAGGTGCCACTGTGCGTCGCCATCGTGAATACACTTTACTCTATTCACGATGGCGACGCACTGTGTGTGTGTGTCACGAACGAAAAGTAGGAAACGATCCCAGTAGAGTCAGGAGTCCCCCAGGGATCAGTGTTAGGGCCTACCCTTTTCCTGCTCTACACTGATCTCCCTGAAAAACTGTCCTCAACCTCCAGGCTCTTTGCTGACGACACCCTGTGCCATAAGACCATGGCTGACTGGGAAGAAAAGTGGAGGATGAAGTTCCATCCCGAAAAGTGCCAATCTATGCACGTATCAAGAAAAAAGACCCCTCAAACTGGCACTTATCACCTTCACGGCCAGAGACTACAGATAGCAGAAGATTTCAAGTACCTGGGTGTCACAATCTCCCAAAATCTGTCATGGGACACCTACATCAACAACACCGTAAACAAGGCAAACAAGGCTCTAGGCTTCCTCCGACGAAACTTGAAGATAGGCTCCATCTCCGTCAAGGAAATTGCCTACAAAGCCTTAGTTCGTTCCACCCTTGATTACACCGCTTCTGTCTGGGACCCTCATACAGCCAAAACCGGCACCGGCAAGATTGAGAGGGTCCAGCGCCGCGCAGCTAGATGGGTCGTAAATCGCCACCGCCAAACATCCAGCGTGGACAACATGCTGACCCAGCTGCAGTGGCCTCCACTCAAGGACAGGCGACGCTCCGCTAGGCTGGCCACCTTCTTCAAGTTCCACCATGGAGATGTGGCCATCAACACCCCACACCAGCCAGTCCCACATCCGCCATCACGACAGACTCACTCACAGGCCTACCTACTTCCTGCCTGTAAAACAAATGACAGGAAGTACTCATTCTTTCCAAGGGCTGTGAGTGAGTGGAACTCTCTTCCACCTGAGGCATTATCATCAGCCTCGGTGGAGGAATTCAAATCCCGGATCTGAAGAAGAAGGTGTTTGTGTGCGCGCGCGCATGTGACGGAAAGAGGAGGAGGGGAGAGTCTCAAATTTAATAGGATACCTACGAAAAGCAAGACAAGCTGGCTTGATAGCATGCTACTTGTGTTGGGAGTCATATTCCACTGTTCCAGGTAGTCAGGCTTTGTTGGCTTGGTTCCTCTCCCATTTATTTTGCTACACCTTGGATGCACGTGCTTTTGAAGAACGCGTAACTCAGTATGTCTTCTCCCTCCCTCTCTCCTTCTCGCACGCACGCGCGCACACACACACACACACACACACACACACACACACACACACACACACACACAGGGTTTTGCTTACGTGTGCTTATTTGGATTGATCTAACATTGTTTCAGACCCAGGAATAGAAGGACCCCTCAAGGATCAGAGAAAATCAAACGACCCAGTTGGCCTAAAAGTCAACTTTTAACACGGAGATCCAAATAGACACTCGTCGCTTCGTAAGCCAACATAACGTGATTTGCATCGGTCTCTTATTTCCCACGTAACAGTGACAACTTGACACTGACAGCCCAAGCGAAGAAGATAGAGGGGGCAAACGAACGTAGCAGCTCAGAGAAAACCCACTGGGGAATACAGTGGAACCTCCCTTATAAGACTTCCCATTATAAGACTCCCTCCCATATAAGACCTACTTCTCTGAGACATTGCCCTTCTTTGTAAGTATTA